>JASUUF010000335.1:0-81807 GCA_030449835.1 Clausena lansium
ATATATACCATATACAATTCATTAATTCAATACTAATTAATCTCGAAGCAGCTTTTTATATTTGACACGTCATTCCAATTCACATTATGAAGAAACTAAGGAGCTAAAAAATGAATTTAAACTTTACCCACACTCTAATCATTTAACCATATAGTTAATTAAAACTGGGGATTGTTAGTGTGCTTGTTTAATAAAATTGTGGGGGCTGTGCGATGGTGGTGGTTGGAGGAAGAGGTAAGGTTTGGCTGGCTGCATTTGTTTGTTTCAGGAAGATTTCACTTTCACCCTTGTTGATTCTATTTTTTATAATTTAACCCTTGTTATTTTCATAATACCTAAAACCCCACCCATTATTATAGCATGTATACAACTGCTTCAACCGCTTCAACTGCTGTCCCCTACTTGCTTATCACTTTTTTCTTCAAAATCTTTCGCTTCCATCAATTTATCAGATTCCCTCCCTATTCTAAAAAATTCTCCAAATTCTCCATATAAATACACAAATCACTATCTTCGGATATTTTTGGGATTAGATGAGTGTAAAGAAATTTAAGTCATATTTCTTCTTCCGGTTTTCTTTTTACTTTTTAAATTTGAGTATTGCTTAATTGATATTTGCCTGATAATTAATTAACAATAGCATATATTATGAACTGTATCTGTATTCAATATCATGATGTCAAGTCTTACAGGAAATAATTTTTTTTTTGTTTCCTTATCACATTTTAATTTAAAATGCAGTCAAAGATGTATTTACCCTTTATTTTTTTTTTAAATTTTTCTATGTCAACTGCTATTATGAAAAGTATAAGGGATAATGGTAAAAGGCGGAATCATAAGGGGAAGGTACCAGTAGTCTGTCTTAACTTTTGATGTTAAGACTTAAGAGTGTTGTGAGTTTCGAAACTAGATTATATGTGTTTGATAGATTTAATGTTGTGGATGTATATTCATCATCATAGGCATGTATTTAAGTTATGTACACACAGTGTTTTTAATAAACTAGGAGACTAAAAAATCAACTTTATTTACCCACTCTAATTTTTTAAAAAATTAGAAAACTAAGTGAAAAAGAAATTCAATCAATTAAAATTCAATTAACCCAATATTCCTATAAAATATAATAAATTTCACAAAATATTATATAAATAGTAATAAATAAAGTGAACATGTGATTGCTGAGTTGAACTAATGTGCTAAAAAATCACATTTAGTAACATGTTATATATGTCAAGTTGTAAAGTGTAAATTAATTTACATGTACATTATGGAAAAATATAACATAAAGAACTTGCGAATTAATTGATAAATAAAAATTTAGTGTTCGAGCTTAACAATTCCTTCCTGGAAGTTTAGACTCTTATTTCATAGTTGTCGGCTTGATAAAATTAAAATGCAGTAGTGATAGAGAAACAACTCTTATACAATTTTTTTTATAAATTACGTGTCAATACACTACTAATTAGATAATTTATTCTCATGCACGGGCTAACTATATTGATAATAAATTATTTGGACGCATGGATAACGTGAAATCTTGTAAGTGCCTAATTTTTGAAAAATTTGTTGTCTTAGTAGATATAAAATTTGTATTCCAAAAAAGATAGATCACTAATCACTATTTATAGAGTGATGCCACACACATAAATAGTGGAGATATATAATTTGCATCCTTATGGAGTTATTATATAGACATGGAATTGTATCCCTAATCAACTGTTGAATCGTTGTATCCCTAATATTCAATTGTATGTATCATTACACGTTTAAGCAACTTTATTTTGTATTCAATTTTATTTTTAAAAAATAATTGGTCGTAGAAGACATAAATATTATGGACTAGAACAAGAAATAAAATTTATTAAGACATGGCATGAAAAAAGTTAAAGCAAGCCCACTAAGTAAGACCGCTGAATTTGCAGCAACACAAAAGCTTACAAGTATATAGCTAAGACAATAAATTATTTGACGCATGCATGTGAAATCGTCCAATAAACTACTACCAATATATAAAGTAGCAAAGTACTCCATGTAAATGTATATACTTGCAGCTGGTGCAATATACAACTGCAGCTGGTCAACAGTTTCATGTATCTAAGGGTTGTTCAATCAATTGATTAGTAAAATTGTTGAAATCAATCTTCTCTCTCTCTCTCCAACCAAACCAATTAATACAATAAGAATTGTTTGGCACATTATATATTCGTCTAATTTTGAAGCGGCATTAATTATTGCTCCACCATGAGTTTCAACTTTGGCAGCTTACAAGTGTGGCCATTTTATATTACGTTTGGAAATTCAGAAACCATTTGCATTTGCTTTAACAGTATTATACTTCCACGGCAAACGGTGGGTATAGCCTCATTCGTTCACATGTGACGGCTCTTTAGCAGCCTTTGTCCCTGGTGGCTTTGTCCCTTCGAAAACACCAATTTATGAAAGGCTGGTTCATGACCGACCCGATCGGGTTGGTTAAAATCCAACTTGATCGGGTTAAACACTTTATCTGAATCCGAATCCGAATTTTTTAAATCGGTTTGAATCGAGTCAAATGCCCACCCCTAATTCCTATGTTTCGTTTCCGTTAATAATATTTCTGGACTTACACAAAAAATAAATAAATAAACAATAAGAATAATAAATATCTTAGTTTCCATAAATAATAATAATATACGAAACAAGTTTTAGTTGATAAGTTTTGACTTATGATAAGGTGGAGAGTGGTGGTTTAAATATTTTTTAATTATTTATTTGATTTTCGATTTTTAGACGGAAGAGCACTCTGCAGAATACTGAAAGAGGCAGAAATAGGACAGGATTTAGCGAAATACTAGAGAGTGAGTTTCATTCTTACGTGTAAACCTCAAGTTGAATATCAAGTGCCGTGCGGTCCTGTTGCCGGAGTAAAATTTTTTGTCTGATTATTACCGTATCCTTTAAAGGTCTAATCAGAAAGTATTACAAATTGAAAGATTTGGCTGGTCGCTCTGTATGCAGCCCAACATTTTGTTGCTTTCTAGCTGTAAATATATTTAGGTAGTGTTTGGTTGGGAGGAGAGGCTGGAGGAGAAGAAAGTAATTTAAATTTTTGTTGTTTGGAATTTAATTTTCATTAGAATTTAGAATTTGAATTCCATATCAAAGAGTGAAGAATTCGAATTCCTCTTATGTTGGAAACCAGATTCCAAAATTATCCTTCACCTTTTAACTTATTTAATGCTATCAAATAATTATTATTTATAATTTTATTTTATCAATTTAATATCATAAAGAAATTTATGTTAATTAAATTTAAGTAATGATTTAAAAAACTTAATTTATTTACCATGAAAATTTAAAAACATAAATTAACAATTATCAGACAGCAGCCGGATCTTGCCGGACCACCGCTGGACCTTCGCCGAAATTCACCGGATGTCAACCAAACACCGTTGGAATTCACCGGATCTCCGCTGGAATTCACCGGACCTTGCCGGATCTCTGCCGGACCACCGCAGGACCTCGCCGAACCACCATCGAACCGCTTCCGAATTTATTTAGAAACAAATTATGTTATTATAATTACTTAAATTAATAATAAAATAAAATTAGTTATGAAATGTTGATTATTTTGATTATAAATAATAATGACTTAATTAAAAATATAATTTAGAATTAGATATTTTGTTATTAATTTATTTTCTAGATTAAATTAATACATATTTTAATTATTTTTTATATTTACTAATAATATTAACATTTTAACACAAAAGTCTAATGTGTATACTTGTCCAAATATAAATATGTAATTTCTTTTCCTTTCAAACTTAATATGAAACCAAACAATATAAATTAATTTTTACACTCCTTTCCTCTCATCACTTCTCCACTCCTCTTCTTTCTTTTCCTCTCCTCTCCTCCCGTTTCTCAAAACCAAACACCACCTTAATGCTTAAAGTTCTAAAATATTCAAGTTTAAACTATTGTCTAATGTTAGTACTTGGTTAGCAAAAATAATTTTATAAGAAAGAGATTCTTTATTTTAATAAAGAATGTGATAAGTTATATATATATATATATATATATATATATATATTGTACATATTTTTTGTCTTTTAATTTATCTCTTATTTTATTAAAATAAGAAATTCTTTGATTGTAAAATTGCGTCGGTTATTATTAGGTTAATTAGATGATTTGACATGAAACGCTTGCTTAAATTCAGCTTCTTCAAACGCTTGCCTACTTAAAATCTAATTGCCTCATTCTATGTAAAATTCACGTACTTGGCTCAATATATCTCTAAGGCTCCGTTTGGTATAGCTTATTAGAATAGAGCTTATAGGAGTAGAGCTTATACCAGTAGAGCTTATATCAATAGAGCTTTTGACAAAAAACTATTGGGTATTTGGTTGTTAATTAAAAAAGTTATTTTGAACCATTTAGGATTGTTTGGTTATATAAAATTAAAAATACTTTTGTGTAATTAAATTACCAAAAAGGATATGTAAAAAAATTTGTTTCATAGTTATATAACTTATAAAAAAATGCCCAAGCTATCAATTAACAAGAAAAAATTAGTTCAACTATTTCTTCAATATTCAAAATTAAAAATACATTAATAATATATTCTTCCAAAAAAAATAATACTATCCAAATTAAAATGTCAAAAAGAATAACAACGTGATTCTTATTAAAACATTAACTAATAATTGTTAGGAGTTCGTTGGAAACTAAGATCAGATTTAAAATAAGGATGAAATAATACCAAGACAATAAACATATTGAATAATATAAAAAAAATATATATATATATATATATATATATATATATATATATATATATATATATATATATATATATATATATATATATAATTCATATTCATATCTGGTACGCTGTAGTGGCTATGAATTTTTTCTCAAGTGATGGTTATGCGTAGGGTTTGGTATTTAATTTGCCAGCAATTCCATAAATAATAAAAAAAAGTGGCAGTAATATGTTATTCGGCAACAATTTTTATTGTGTAGATTTTGCATATAAATAAGGGTATTGTGTAATTAATAAAATATTTTTAGGGTATTTTTGATATTACATATATTTTCAGAAAAAATTCTCTAACCTCTACTCCCAAAAGCTCAAATTTTGGGCTTATGCAAGTAGAGGTAAATTAGCTTATTTAAACTAAAAAACTCTACTAAAAAAACAGCCAAACACAAAAAAAAATTTTAAAAAGTGCTTATGAGATTAATTAAGCACTTATGGCCACTAAATAAACCATGCCAAATAGGCACTAAGTCCTCTAAACAACTGCTTGCGGACCAATTACAAGCGAGGGTCCACTAGCTAGGCTATAATTTGTTAAGCAAATTTACGAAAAGCACAAGTTGGATTCCTTCCTTATTTTTCTTTCTTATCTTTAAACTTTTAAGGATAGATAAATAAATGGTGAAGATTTAATTAATTATTATTATATACAATACAACCATTGTCAAAGTTTAAAAGTAGAATCTAAGTCCAATATAACCCAACTCCCAACATTCTAAAACCCGAAGTAATTAATATCATTATTACTTAGAATATATGAAAAACAATCGATTAACATCTCTCCCACAGGGATGACAAAATTTCCCATGAACTCATGAAAAACAATCTATTGCAGGTAATTTTGTGGGTTGTGGGCGGATTTCATATTTCAAATTTAAACCAGCTGTGAGTTGTGGGTGGATTTAGTATTGAGAAAAAATCAGTTGGATAACCGTACGGGTATCCGTCAACCCACATTCTTTATTTTAATTATTTATGTTTTTAATCTTAATCATAAAATTACATAAAAAAAAATTTAATCATAAACATATGTAAGTTAAAGTTCAAATTCCTAAACCTAACCTATCTCATTATAGTATGTATGTGTGTGTGTGTATATATATGCACACACAATAAGCTTTTAATAAGTAGAAATTTTATAATTTTCAAGTTTACTATTATTAATATTTTATTTTAATTTGATTGATTTATTTGTTTTGCTTTAATGACTTGAATCTAATTATTGCTTACTAAAGTTGGGTTTTTATTTGTTTAATTTATTGTTAACGGTAGTTGTACAAAATTTACTTATTAATATTGTTGACAATACTTGTATATTGATTAAAAGATGAAGCAAGGCATTGATATTAGTGGTGATGATTTGCCTACAACAGAAATATTTTGTGTTAGATTAGCATACTTTGTGTATTTGTTTTAATGTTAAAATTTTAATTTCTTATTTACATTGATAAAATCTAGATTGAGTGTTGTGTGTGGATTTTTTAGGCTATTTATAAGATAGCGTTTACTTTTTGGATTGGAGTGGGAATCCTGAGAGTGAGAATCCTAAGGAGTGGGAATCTTAGGATTAGGAGTAGGTTGTTTACTTACACTGGAATGGGAGTGTGGAGTCGGAATTAGAATCCAAAAAAAAGTTTTTATGAATGTATATGTTTACTTTATCTTGGATTGGGAGTAAATGATTTCAAATTACAGTTTTACCCTTATTTAAAGAATTGTAATTTTTAATTATAAAATTAGTAAAAAATATATTTGAATTTTTATTTTAGTATATTTGTAAATTAATAATAATTTTTAATATTCTTAAATGTAAATCACAATTTTTATTAATTTTAATTTTAATTATGTAAATTAAAAATAAAGATAGTATTATTACTAATTATTAATATTAAATAAATATAATACTATTATTGTTAAATATCTATAATAATATTTTATTTTTAAATAAAGATAATAATAATAATAGTAGTAATAATAATAATATTATTATTAAATTTATAAAATAATAAAATAATATTATATTAATAATAATATATTTTTTAAATAAATTTATTATTATTATTAAATTTATAAAATAATTTAATAATATTATATTTATAATAATATTATTTTTAATAAATTTATTATTATCATTATTAAATTTATAAAATAATATAATAATATTATATTTAAATATTATTATTTTTAATAAATATAATTTTATAAAATAATATAATAATATTATTTAAATAAATATAATATTATTTATTTTATTTTTTAAAATATTAATTATATTAAATTAATAAAAAGAAAAGGCCAAATGAGAAGAGGTGGGAGTGGGAATGGAGGGAGTCCCACTCCCACTCCCCACTCCAAAAAAGAGTGGGACTCCCACTTCCCTCCTATTTTAGCTAAGTAAACACTTGATTCTCACTCCCACTCCACTCCACTTCACTTCAAAATGTAAACACACCCTAAATTTATAATTTGAATTATATGATTTAAGTTTTTATGTATTATTAAAAGTATTTTTTAAATGAAAAAAGCCTAAAAAAATTCGCTGCATGACTTATGACCGAGTTTCATAATTTAAATTTTTTCGGATGGGTTTGGATGTTTGGTAATAACAAACCAAGGGTGAAGCCAAAAAAATTTTTAGGTGGCCTAAATTTTTTCCAAGTCCAAATATTATCTCAATTAAAAATATAAATCTTAATGAAAATTTCATTAAATACATAACAAAATACATCAAATCCAAGAAGCAATTCAATTACAATTAAAAACTATTTAAGTTGTACCTTGCGATACTTTTGAGAATTAAATTTATCTATTACCAAATTTGAATCAATAGCATTTCTAAATTCTCTTTCAATGTAGATAACCATACAATCTGGTAAAAACTCTTTCTCTATCTTATTTCGAAGTGGTGTCTTGATAAACTTCATAATTTGAAAATGCTCATTCGGTCATTGCAGTCAAAACAGGAAAAGTCAACAAATGTCAACATAATTCAAAAAGTAAAGAAATATATTGAAACTCAACAAGACGAGGCACATCAATCTAAAAACATTCTAACCTGTCTTCTCAAAATAAGTATCCGAAATTGAGTAAAATCTCAAGGACAAAATATATGTGCAAGTTACAAGTATCATCAACATTAAATGATTTGAAAGAATCAAGCGATTCAAAGCAGAGTCAAAGTAAGAAGTTCCACTGCCTGATCTATAAATATATTATTTAACTCCATCAACTTAAAATCTATTACAGCATTACACAAATCAATTAGATAATAATGCTCCACCTTAACATAATCTTTCTGCTCACAATAACACATCATACCTTTCATATGGTGATCATTCATTCTAGGCACATCAATATGATGACTTTCACAAAATGATATCACACTCTTAATAAAAGTATCCCAATCACTCTCCTTTAAGTTTTAAAGAAGAAAATTTGTAGCTGATATTAAATGCACAGCATTCAAAATGTCTTGAGTTTTCATTTGTAATACTTGACAAAGTAAATCACTTATCCCTAAAACCTTAGTCATCAAACGCAAGATAAATACAAATTTAAAGGCTGATATTGTATCATACACACCTTTAGCTTCCCCTTGTATGTCATTATTCGATCCGTTGCAAATCATCTTTTCAAGATATTCATGAACAACACCAAACATACTGATCAACCTACTGATCGAAGTAAAATGAGAGCTCCAATTAGTTGCTCAAGGTCATTGCAATCAACAAAATTTGATTAGCTCCTGTACCAGTTTCAAGCTCCCTAGAAGCTATCAAATCAATAAATTCAACCTCCCTAATAGATTTCAACTCATAATGATGCTTAGGAGAGGAACCAAAAACATTGACAATGGAATTCAAAGTTGAAAAAAGTATCCATACATTAGGCACATCTTTGGAAACTTTCACTAATGCAAGTTGCAATCAATAAGCAAAACAATGTACATAATATGCATATGGATAGTCTTCTTGAAATAATGCTTGCAATCCATTCCATGCATCTCACATATTACTAGCACCATCATATCCTTGTCCTCGTAAATCTTTAACCAAGAGATTATAACAAGTAAGGACATTCACAACATTATATATAATATACTAAATTGAATCTATGATCTATCTCTACTCTATCAATAATCAATTTTAAAAATTTGGATGATAGAATTCAATGGCTAAATTATCTCTATTTGACATAGCAATAACTTAATCTTACACAATCAGTTCGTCTAACCGAGATAATTTAGTCTTTACTACCTTACAATTTATAAATATATTGTAAATGATTAAATAAAAACTAAATTTATTATCTATTCTTACCAACAAGAAGACGAAAAATTGAAGAAGCCAAGAAAGAGAGCACGAAGAAGCCAAGAAAGACATTCATCCTAGAGTGGTACAATTGTAAATAAAAGTATAAAAATCAATGACAATTTTATAAATTTTGCACAATGGTATTTTTGTAAAGTTTTCAAAATTTTGGACAGGCCGTATCCCACTCTAGGCCACATGTCGCTACTGTGACAAACCCGTAGCGAGAGGGTACCATTGCATCTTTACTCTACCAAGTTCAAATCTGCAAATTAAGATGTTATAATAAATCCTTATGTGAAAACCATCACATATAAATCCAGGAACATTCATGTTAAATCACTAAGAATCAATAACAAATTATGCGGAAGCGTACCTGAATCCATATATTTGAATATCCTCTAGATCTGTGTGGTTGGCCTTCCAGATCAGTACGTATATCCTAGAGAGCCCTTTAATTCTCTCTGTGCACTCTATCTGATAATGGGATGTCAGAAAGAATAGAATGATATGTGTGACCTGGGGACCATTACCACTTATATAGACAACTTATCCTGTTGTCACTAGGTATTCCTAATTCTGCCCATCATAGAATTAGAATATCATTAGGTCTCTACACATTAAAGGCCCACACCCTATTAGATACATTAAAGCCCATATTACCGAAAACCTTATTAGATCACTTTTAATTGGGCTTAACCTTATATGACAGTCCACAACACATAATTATTCACATATAAGCCCAACGTTAGATTAAGGATCCAACATTATTGGATTAAATAATCCAACAATCTCCCACTTGGGCTATATGTGTAACCTTATAATTATGCTTTGTAAAAATAACCGTATGGATCATCTTCCATCACTCCAATGTCAACCTCATGTTCTTGGAGAAATACAATGTAGTCGTCTGGCACTGCACTTCTTCTTTCTCTAGTGGATCTCCTTAATGGCATATGTTCTTGAGGTGGAAGAGTTTGTTCTTCTAGAATAATTTCTAGTATAGGGGGTTCTTCATCATTGTCTTGATCTGTTGTGTCTTGAACAAAGCCAGGAATGAGACCCTGATCAATGCCAATAACACCTGTGGGAATATTAACACATTCCTCTTCAAAGACAATGTCTCTAACTGTATCTCCCCCCGCAAACTCGACATCCTCAAAGAACCGCGCATTTCCCGACTCGAAAATAGACTTAGTCGTGGGATCATAAAACTTGTACCCCTTTGATCTTTCAGAGTATCCAATGAAGTAACAACTCACCGTCCTTGAGTCCAGTTTCTTTTCATTAGGCCTATAAGGCCTTGCCTCAGCTGGACATCCCCAAACATGTAAGTGCTTTAGACTCGGCTTCTTGCCCGTCCAAAGTTCGTAAGGGGTTTTGGCAGTCGCTTTAGTTGGAACCCTGTTAAGGATATATGCTGCAGTCTTAAGCGCTTCGCCCCAGAGTGATTCTGGTAAAGTAGAATGACAAATCATACTCCTTACCATGTCTTTAAGCGTTCTATTTCGTCTTTCAGCAACACCATTCATAGTAGGCGAACCCGGCATAGTGTACTGTGGGACGATACCGCATTCCTCTAGGAACTTAGCAAACGGTCCTGGACGTTGTTCACCTGAACCATCATATCTACCATAGTACTCACCACCACGGTCAGATCTGACGCTTTTGATTCTTTTGCTGAGTTGATTCTCAACTTCAGCCTTAAAATTTTTGAACATATCCAAGGACTGTGACTTTTCATGAAGGAGATATATGTAGCCATATCTAGAAAAATCGTCTATGAACGTCATAAAATATTGTTGACCATTCCAAGAAGCCGTAGGGAATGGCCCACAAATATCTGTATGTATGAGTTCTAAGACGTCCAAAGTCCTGTTGGCTTCAAATCTCCTTTTGTTGGTTTGTTTCCCCTTAATACAATTAACACAAATATCAAAATTTGTAAAATCTAAGGGGTCGAGAATTTCGTCTGACACAAGTCTCTCTATTCTCCGTCTGGAGATATGACCCAATCTCTTATGCCATAACGCAGCCGAATTCTCATTGGTTAATTTTCTCTTAACACCTCGTGTACATAATTGCAGGGATTCTCCAAATGAAGCAATTGTATCGAGCAAATAAAGATTATCATAATCTGACAAAGAACCAGAACCAACCAATTTTGAATCATGAAATAAACTAAATTTTCTATTCCCAAATGAACAAGAGAAACCAGATTTGTCCAAAACAGAAATAGAAATCAAATTCCGTCTAAAAGATGGAACAACAAATACTTCATCAAGATCCAAATAAAATCCAGTTCTTAATAATAATCTAAATTTTCCAATTGCTTCAACTTCAACTGTTTTGCCATCGCCCACATAGATGTATCTTTCACCATTATTGGGCTTTCGACAATCTATGCAACCCTGCATAGACACACTGATGTGAGTTGTTGCACCAGAATCTATCCACCATGTGTGTCTAGACACTGAAGTTAAATTAATCTCAGAACAAACCAAACCGTGTCCTTTAACTCCACAAAAGAAACAACTAGTGCTTTCTAGATCATCCAGTTTCTTTTGTTGTTTCCTTTGAGGTTCTATATCTGCAGCTTCCTTATCCTTCTTCCTCATTTTGCCCTTATCCTTGCCCTTATTCCTCATTGAAATTAGATTTGTCAATAGCATATCTGAATCTAACTTTTCGTTCTTGACAAACCTCTTTTCAATTTCTGCAAGGAATTCCTTAGCTGTAGTTGCCTTTTCAGACATTGAGCCCCTGAATGCTTCCGGAATGGCCCTACTCATGATCATAATACAAATACGATTTGATCTCTCCCACCTTTCTATTTCCCTTTTATAATCAGGGGTATTTTCATCCGTAAGATGTGAGAGAGAATCATTCCTTAACGCAAGGTCAAAATCCATGACTCCGAGAACTATTAAGAGGTTCCCTCGCCATGACTTGAAGTTAGAGCCATTTAGCATTGTAATTGAATTGATGTTGGCAGTAATATTTGTAGTAGACATAACTGAACAGAGAACAATTAACAATCAAAACATGCTCCTATAACTCTCAAAACAACAATAATAAATTCAAATAAAGGTAAACCCCATCTCAAGATACCGGGTTCTCTATTAATATTTCATCTTTGGATAAAATATTAACTTGTAAGTGATACCTTGGTGTAATAATCAAACACTGATAATAAGAACATGTCAAACAATAAACCTTCCTTTGGGCCGATTTATTATTCACAAGTAAAACCGAATAATCATCACGTGTTTATTACCACAGGTGCACATGCAACTTTGTTAAATATGGACCTTCCTTTGGGCCGATCGATATTTACAGAAATTACATGTACAAAACCGTTTATATTTCAAATAAATTAATTTCCACAAGAGAGGTCACTTTGGCGACATGTTGCTTCAATTAATTTATCTTAAAATACATATAACCAAACACCAATATTTGAATTTAAAATTGTACCAAAAATTACCTTTAAAAAAAATTTTTTTTTTGGTCAAAGTCAACGGTCAACGGAAGACTTTTGACCGGTCAACTGTTGACCGAGTTGTTATTGTTCGGGTCGGTCAAACCGACCCGTATCCCAAAAAAAAAAATAAATTCTAAAATCTTAAAGCGGTTCGGGTTGGACCGGTTCGGGTCCAAAGAAACCTTACCTGAATTTTTTTCTCTTCTTCGAGCAGCAGCTATGGCCGCTGCCTTCTCTTCTTTTCCTGCCGGCGTGCTGCACCTCTTCAGCGCGATGAGTGCGCTGCAGCAACTGTAGCTTGCGGATTGTGCACCAGCAGCAGCAGAGAGCCAGCGCATGGATCGCGCGCGCTGGAGCAGCGCAGATCGCGCGGCTTTCCCTCTGCCATACGGCCACAAGTCGCTCGCTGGAACAACAGCGATCGAGTCCCAGCAGTGTGGATCGCGACCCAGTAGCCGCAGATGCGCACCCGCAGCTCGCACACCAGGAACATGTGTCGCATGAGCCAGCAACGCGAATCGTCCGGTCAGCGCATGGATCGCACGTCGCCAGCTCATATCGCCCGCTCACAGCAGCACAATGGTGCTTTGTGCTTTGTTTTGCTGCCGCGATTCTTATCATCTGCACGACGGCCATGAAAGTTTAAGATCTGGGTTTTGCTTAAATTCTTTTCATGGACGCACATGTATATAACCTAGCCACAAAAAAAAAAAAAAAACTGGATACCAGATCTTGAAAAGAAACCCGAAAGCCATGTTTTCAAGTTTCATGAACTTGAGATCTGAATCCATGACCATAAAATCAAGAAACCGAATGCCAAATTTCTGAAATTCTGAATTTTGATTTCCTTAATACTCAATTTTAATCTAAACACCACAAACTGTTCTCAAATTTAATAATATCGAATTATTAAATTCAAGAACACTCAAAGATTTGATCAAAATAAATTTGATTCTTAATAATTCAACATGAAGAGGCTTTGATACCACTTGTTATAATAAATCCTTATGTGAAAACCATCACATATAAACCCAGGAACATTCATGTTAAATTATCAAGAATCAATAATAGAATATGCGGAAGCGTACCTAAATTCATAATGCTGAATATCCTCTAGATCTGTATGGTTGGCCTTCCAGATCAGCACGTATATCCTAGAGAGCCCTTTAATTCTCTCTGTGCACTCTATCTGATGATGGGATGTCAGAAAGAATAGAACGATATGTGTGACCTGGGGACCATTACCACTTATATAGACAACTTATCCTGTTGTCACTAGGTATTCCTAATTATGCCCATCATAGAATTAGAATATCATTAGGTCTCTACACATTAAAGGCCCACACCCTATTAGATACATTAAAGCCCATATTACTGAAAACCTTATTAGATCACTTTTAATTGGGCTTAACCTTATATGACAGTCTACAACACATAATTATTCACATATAAGCCCAACGTTGGATTAAGGATCCAACATTATTGGATTAAATAATCCAACATAAGATACGAGAGTTGAAAGCAGCAATAGGCAAAATTGATATGCAATCGATATTTTTGAAACCTAGTAAATGTTTTAAAATAAATTTAAAGGAACTATTTTTATTCTGATTGAATCTCCAGTGATGCCAGTACGTATGGAAATTGTCAGCATATATATTGCTGGTTTTTATGTATAGGATGAAATTCTCAGCATGGAAAGAGTTGCTTCTCTATTTAATAAGTAATCAACAAAACTATCTTAATTAAGTATCTTAGTTTTAGAGATGGACAAAAATTGTAGTTAGCTAAAAATAAGATAAAAAGATAAAATAAAATCTAAAACGCGTACCAATTAGAAATCAAACCAATAAGAAGAACAAAAAATATGAAGAAGATTCGAATCCAAATTTTATTTAGACAAGGAAAGCAGATATTCTAAGTCGATATTAACTCAAATATGCGTAGTATAGACTAAAATAATAATAGTGATATAGAATCTAAGTTTTTTATTTTTAGTGATGTCTTGTGTGGATTCAGATTCTTTTTTAGGCATTTTCTCTCTTAGTCCTCCTAGGCTTTTAAGGATCCATTAGCATATGTCATTAATGAAATTAAATGGCTAAGATTTTGTTTTAATTAATTTTTGCTTAAATAGACATCCAAACTCATATGTGATTCTTGGCAATTTCTTTTGGACAAATTCTTTCCCTCTCAACACATATCTTATAAAAATACAGCAGCTAAAGAGATTTTTTTTTTTTTTTTTTTTTTAGGAAAAGGAGAGACACAGAACTTAATTCTCTTTGTTGGGATGAACTTAAAATCATCTCAACCTAACTTTTGTAATCGTTATTTTGTTTTGAATAAAATTTAATAAAGTGTAAAACCAGAGAAAATTTAAACAGGAATTGAGATTTTTCATCTTTCAAATTCGTGGATGCAAATCTTATTTTTCATTTTTCATCTTATTGGATGGATTATCCTTCGACCAGGTTCAAAGCCGCTGAAACTCAAGCACACTTGCAAAAAGTTTGGCAGCCTTCGGGTACTTGGCCAGAGGCTTCTTCGATATTCACTTCAATGATAAAAATGATGTGAGAAAGATTTGGGGCAGTGGAATATGTGTGCCACTTATTTTATTTTTATATTTTAAACAATTTGCTGGAAATCGGGGGGAGTTGAGAGGGAAAGAAATTGCGGGGAAAATTTTGACAAGAGTCGCACTTGAGTTTGGATGTCTATTTAAGTAAAAATTAATTAAAACAAAATTTTAATCATTTAATTTCGTTAATGACACATATCAATGAATTCTTAGAAGGTTGGGAGGATTAGGAGAGAAAATGCTTACGAGAGGATCGGATCCATCATGTGTCACTATTTTTCCGAAATTCTAGACAAACAAGGATGAAAAAGAATTAATTTACGAGTTGTGTTTGATAGGGACTCGAACTTCTATGGTATTTTCAAACTTAATTTATGTCACCGGCTCTAATTTAATAAAAATATCCTTCCATTTCTTTACGACTTCTATTCTTTCTGTTTTCTCCCTTCATGTATCTTTTCATTCACTCTCATTGTCTCATTCAATACCTTGACAATAACCATCAGCACCATCAATGGAGCACCACCACCACCACCATCACCAGGAGCAGTTCCAGCACCACCACCACCACCACCACCACCCGCAGGAGGAACAGAAGCAGAACCACCACCACCACCATCACCATCACCACAAGTAGGAGGAGCAGCACCACCACCACCACCACCATCACCAGCAGGAGCCTATAGGCTATCCCATAATATTGACATCTTATCAAAATCCCACCAATATTAGCCTGCAAAAAAGCACCAATCATCCAAAGCCGCAGCAATCTTCAAGCGGCGTAGTTTTTTTTTTTTTTATTACTAGCATTCTTGGTTGGCATGGTATTGCTTTTAACCCTACCTTCTCATCATAGAAAGTTAAAGTTTGAATTGGATTCCTTGAGTGTAAATCCATTCAACATCTCTAATAATTCGTCTAATATAACCGCCAATTGGAACGTCATATTCTGTGCTTCAGACTTTGAGTCTTGTCACTTTCGTTGTAAGCACCATGATACTTACTATGATTCACCTATTGAGGTTTCAATTTTCTACAACAATGCAATCATCACATATAAGGTGATTAATTCTCCGTTCTCTCAGTATTGTGTGAAACAACACAAGAGAGTTACACATGCAAACACCGGTGTTTCCTCTGAGCAAATCAACCGTTCGATTGCCGATGCCATTGTCGCTGATTTGGTGTCGTCACCACGTCGCGCCGTCAACTTTGCTGTGACTGTGAAAACAATTGTTCAGATCGAGGGTCGTGAACATCACCATGATCATGATGATTCCGCGTCTTGGCAGCTGACGGCTTCATGTGAGCAAGTTAACCTTAGATTTTCATCCGATGACATAATGGAAGGGACCCTGCTCGGTGGTTCAAGGACTTGCAAGACTTCATTAGTGTCTATCTAGTTTTAGCTTTATTAATATTTGGCTGGCCACTAAAGGTCGGGCCAGAGAAATTTTTTTTACCCTTCACCTTTTTAGAATTAAAAAAAAAAAAGAATTGTTATTCTCCTTTATTTAGAGAGTTTCTTGCAATGTTTTATCACAACTCTTTCTAGTTAATTTGTTTATGTGACCCTAATTATATAATTTGTCATTGTTTTGTTCTTCTTTTATTTTTCTTCAATCCATGTAACAAATACCTGAACGAACCTATATATACTAAAGATAATTATAGAAATAATTCCCTAAATATATGTAAATGGTTGCTGCAAAAGCATACATTTCAATTTCATGTCGAACATTTCTAATCCATGTTGGGTGTTTTTTAGATGTTGATTACTTAGCGAATGAGACATTTGGTACGCTCAGTTTTTTGGTTAAAAAAAAAAAAAAAGAAATCATGACACATGTCATTGATGATTTAATTAATTACTCTTTCATTTTTTTTAATTTAACATGTAAACATATTACGTGCCATTTGTTTTCCAAATTCTGAATAGACTAGAATCTAAAAAATATGTTTGTTTTTTTTTTTTTAGTCTGAATCTATGAAAATAAGTATTAAATTATTTGTTTTTTCAATTTTCAAAGCTGAAAACATGTAGTTTTACATTTATCTTTATTACATTTTAATGTTAAATAAATAATATATATCTCAAAAAATATAAATATTGTAGTATTTTATCATAGCCTAAATTATATTCAAGTGAATATATAATGATCCTAGAATTATAATATATAGAATAATAAGTTTCATATTTTATCATAAATTTACAATAATAGTGTATAATATAAGAAAAAATTAATAAGATGCTTGAAATAGTTGATTTGCTATTTGATCTCGAAAAAAATCTTGATATTCAATGCTTGAAGAATTGCTAGCATTAGCTGTTTGATTTTTGATTGCCATGGACACTTTCTAGCTCAACTTCATCATTGTCATATTGAGCAAATAAAGCATCATCCAGTGACATTTTTCAAAGAAAATTACGTATTGCTACGCATGCCACCACTATTTTTGAAATAACCAAAACACATTAACTTAATTCACTGTATAAACCAAAAGTTCAACAATCACCCCAAAAAAAAGTTGACGCATTACATAAACCAAAAGCTATATATTCCAAAAGTTCCACAATGACAGCAACAAAATGTTGACACATACGAACTAGGAAAATGATATCAGATAGCAAGGCCCTCTTTATAAACTACAAATTCATCCAATTCATTCTTCATCACACTTCATGCCCATCCACATTGGTGTATGAATTAGGTGTTTTTACCTCACAATCATCATCTTTTAAATTAATTGGAGTTTTAGATAATATTGATGATACATTACACATTTTTGGTATTTATAAGCTCTATTTGTAAGCTCCAGTTGCTACTGAACCTGAGAACAATGCCTCCAACTCATCAACATTCGCTAAAGTTAATTGCGAATTCCTTAACTTTTGGATATTTTTGTTTGGTCAAAATAAAAAATAATAATTAATTATATTGTAAATTTTTAAATAATTCAATTAAAATAAAGGAAAAACAAAATAAGTTATCTTCAAGAATTCTTCCCCTCTTTGAGGTGGCCGACCAAAAGTATGAGTTGTAGAATTGTGACCATGTCTTGTTGCCATTGCTAATTCCCACCATTTGAGGTATTGCCGTCTCACATAATCCCACCCAGTTTTAAGTTGTTTTGGAGTAATAGATTTTCCTATCAATATTTTCGATTCTTGAGAAATTATACTCTGAGTCAAAGGCTTTAAGGTTGCCCCATATCTATTTCCATTGTTTGGTTCACACATGCAAAGATCAATAATATACTTTCTATTAGCAGGATCAGTCCAATTCGTTCTTTCCACTTGTGATAAGAAAATTTTACAAAATTCTATCAGTGGAACCAATTGTGAACTATCAATGGAACCGATTCACTTTTAAACTCACGATACACAGCACTGCATGCTAGACTAATCGGTTTTATGTAGATAATGTTGAAAAAATAGCATATTAGTATGCCATTTTGAGGGCACATTTTAAGTGGGACCCATTTAACAAGGGTAGAAAATCTTGAGAGGTTCGGATTCTACTCCGTGAACACTTCGAGATGATATATTTATATATTCAAAATGATGCTTGGGTCAATGAGAAATTGACTCTCAAACTGCACCCTTGAAATTGGAAATTTGAAAGGAAATGGAGCTTAACCCACATGAGAAAAATAAGCTAAGGGATTTGGGTTTATATATAGTTACTCATTCATACATGAATAAGAATATTATGGATAGAAGTTCTCTCCACGCGCTGCGTAAGAGGGATTTAGTTGTGCGTAGGAGGGATTTGGTTGAATTCGTGTGCGTTCTGCGTATACGAATGTCGGCCCAAAATCACCTAGGCCCGCATTGTCATGTTTTTTTTTTCCTTTTAAATTTTTTTTGTAACAGTTTTACTGTTAAAAATCAAAAGCTATTTTAATTTGTGGAATACATGTTGATATGTTATAGAATTCAATATTTTTTAATTCAATTGGCTGTTACAAAAATCAATTAAATTAGCTGTTATGAATTGAATTTAAATATTCAGTTTTGTAATTTAATTGGTTGAACTGTTACATCCACGTGTGACTATAAAAAGGGCAATCCTCCTTTTCTATTTTACACACAGCACATGCACAAATAGCACTCAAAATATTTTCTACCTTCGACGTATTGTTTTGATTGAGGTTCTGCACTTGTGTAGTTTGTCGGAATTACTCGTTAGTGCTTGACGAATAATTCGTTCTCGTTGCATCTTGGAAACAGATACCAATGAACCTAATAGCACCATAGTAGGTGGTAAATCTGTTTTAAAGAAAATTAACAGGCCTTGGAATTCGTTGCTTATTGTTTTCAATTGTTTCATTTGGCTCTAACAATTTGCTGTAGGCTCTTTTCTTTGTTTTCTGCTTTTCTTTGTAATTCTATAATTCATATATTTGTTATATTTATGTTATGTTACAATTTGTATGTATACAAGATCATTGTACCGAGCTGTTTTATGCAGTGTTTAATTATATTTTCAAGAGTAATGATTGAGATCCTAACATTTGAGTCCCAACTTGAGTCCCAATGCTATGTGTCACTCATTTATTGGATGATGAATTTTATAGCTTATAAAATTACTTAAGCACCCTCCAATGGATGAATGACACATCAATTGAGACTCAAAGTGGGACTTAAATTTTGGGATACCTATCATATTCTATTTTCAATTGTTCACTCATTGCAATTTTTCAATAGATAAGCACATTAAACATAAGTCAACATATAATTAACGAAATCATGAATTCATGTTGGCTTGCAATAAAATCGAAAACAAAAGCAATATAAATTAGAAAATGACAGAGCACTTCCTAACCCTAGAGGCCTGAACCAGTAGCACGTCTTAAAGAATGAATTGATATCCAATTTAGTAAAAATAGATTTATAAATACAAATTATATAAATAGAGCTTAAGAATAATACCTTTCATTATTGATAATAGGAAATTCAAGAACTTAGAAGCAAAGTGAGGAGCATGCCAAAAGAAAAAAATAAAGATGAGATTATATAGTGGGGTAAATGTGCAGGCACGGGTTTTGGGGTAGGTATAGGAAAAAAAAACAAAATAAAATAAGGATATTTTTTACGTTAGAAATTAGTTGGTTTATTCAAATTTTTTTTATTTAGTAAAAAGCTAAAAAAATTAGCTTATTTTATTCACTCAAAATTATCTGAAAAGTCTCATTAAGTTATTAAAATAAATGCCTGTAATTGACTTAACTAAGTTAAGTCACTTTAAGTCATTAAGTAAAAAAATAAATTAATACTCCCTAACTCTCCATTATCATTTTCTTTTTATTTATTTCTTTATTTAATTTTCTTCTCTACCATGTCAAGAGTGTCCACAGCTTGTAGTAATTTGTTATTGCACATTTTCTAAGTAGTTAGATTAATAATAATAACCTTATTGTTACCATAAGCTTTATTACAAGTTAGGCTAGATCAAAGTCCAAGAATATTTTTGCTTGTGCATTCACCGGTTTACTCTTTTTTTCTTTGAAATTTCACACGTATACTCAATTCAAAAATATGGGCCTTCTAGAATAAATACTATATATACATGCTGTCCAAATTTATGTTAAAGAAAGAAATAATATTGCAATATATACTAATCTTCCCAACATTGTCATCCGATTGCTAAGCGGCACGCACTCATTACATGATGCATATCTTTATTCGTAAAATTATTTATGACTCTATTTCACCATCCAATAGAAAAATGTCAATAATAATGATTAGCTGACACTAGTTAAGAATTAGTGTAAGTGACAATGCAGAACTGTAAAAGATTGATAAAGAGAAAAATTATAGAGAAATCTAATTTTTAAATAACTGAATATTATTGAAAAGTCTGAATAAACAAAATTAGAGTTTTGGCCCCTTTTACATTAACTCTAAATATTGTGAATTTACAAAAATAGGCAAACCTGAAATATTATTTTATAATAAATTCTTCTAATCTAAAAAAAAAACAAAATAAATGACACCTAAATTCGATATCTAAAAAAAATAAAAAAATAAAAATCTTAAAAGCAATAGCAAAAAAAAACAAAATAACCTAAACTATAAAACGACCAAGAAATAAATAGAATTTTTCGGCTTGATCACAAAGCAGAATGAATTTGGCAATTTTTTTTTTCGTTTCATTACAAACTTTGAATCCTTATATTATACGCCCAAAATAGACATATAGCCCAAGTTATGAGTCCTAGAATGTACCCTACTCATCCTACGTAACTATTCTACATTAGTAGTCCTATTCATAATAATAATTAGATAAGGACTACCTATCTATATTTTAATTATATATAGTTCATTAGTTTGTACAAAATAAATCACTCGTATGTATAATGTTTTACTCTGATTAATTAGAACTCGGGCTCTTTCTATGGCAGGCGGGAAATTGACAAAAATAACCAAGAAACTTTAGCCTCTTTTACAACTAACCACCCAAACTTTTTGCTAAATAAATTTTTTTTGCCCCAAAATACCCTCAGCACTTTGAATCGATCAACTCCCACACTCGAAACTTCCCTCTGCAATCGACGGTGAACGAAACCCTAGGTAAGATAACTTGATTTTTTTCATGATTTGAATGAATTTGATTGGGATTTTAGATTCTTATAAGCTGTTAGAGGGATTACTGAAACGAAACTTAGTAAAAATGATGAGTTACAACTAGTGCATATTATGTGTTTGATGAAATTTCTCATAGAAAATTTATGCTAGGCGTGGTGTGTTTGTATGTGTTGGGCGTGGTGTGTTTGTATGTGCGCACGCTCAAAGATGCGACAGGCAGTGTGTCGCACCATCTTTCATGCGACATGCTGCCTATCGCACACAAAGGCAGTGAGCAGCATCACTTCTTGCGAGTGCGACAAGCACCGGGTCGCACCATCTTTGGTGCGACACGGTTCCTGTCGCACTCAAAGGTAGTATTGAAGCATACTTCCTCTAAGTGCGACAGGCACCTTGTCACAAGTGCGACACAGTGCCTGTCGCACTCAAAGGCAGTGAGCAGCATTACTTCTTGCGAGTACGACAGGCACCGGGTCGCACCATCGCACTCAAAGGCAGTATTGATGCATACTTCCTCTAAGTGCGACAGGCACCCAGTCGCAAATGCGACACAGTGCTTGTCGCACTCAAAGGCAGTAGCGATGCACACTTCCTCTAAGTGCGACAGGCACCCTGTCGCACTTAATGCAGTATTCGTAGCTATTGTCTTTGTGTGAGACAAGATACCTGTCACACACAAAGACAGTCCCATACCAAGTTTTCTGTCCCTATATTTTTTCTGTGTTCTTGTTAAATTTATTAAGTTATTACATTTAATTCTTTAATATAACAATTTAATTATATGATTTGTATCAGATACATGGCAAAATTGAAAATAGCAAGAGATAATTCACTGAGACCGAGGAATAAACCGGGCATGATGAAGGTACCTTATGGCGATCACTTTCCTTGGCGCATCACGAGTATGTGCAAAGTAGAAACAGTTGTGAAAGCCATCAGGGAAAAATTAACAAAACTGCAGTTGAAAATGTTTATGGACGGCGTAGTTGGGCCTTTCATGGCGTTGCAAAGCTTTCGGTTCAGTGGTGTTCTTGTGCATAATGTGTTGCTTAGACAAGTGGCTCATGGAAAAAGTAAAGAAAAAGATCAGGTGTGGTTTCAAGTTGGTGAGCATTTGATACGGTTATCAGTTGGAGAGTGGTGTCTAGTAACAGGACTTTCCTATGGTCGAGATGCTGTACCCAAACACCAAAAAACCCCTAATAGGTTACTTAACAGGTATTTTGATGGTTTGTTTCGCAAGTTGAATTTTGGGCAATTTGAGTCAAGATTTGTGGACTTGGACTTCGAGGCTATGGAAGACAATGATGCGATAAAGATCGCACTCTTTTATTTTGCAGACCGTGTACTATATGCAAGAAAAGATCATTATCAAATTAATTTCTCATTACTTCACCAAGTAGATGACATAGATCACTTCCGAAGTCGTCTGTGGGTTGTATGTCGTGGAAAATAATATACGACAGTCTTGACAATCCATTGAACGGTAAAAGTGAGAAATTTAAGAAGACTCGCCAGGAAAATCCGAAGCATAAAATTGAAAAGTACAATGTTTATGGCTTTACGTCCGCTGTTAAGGTGTGTTGAATAATTTTTTATGATCACTTAGTTCTGTAATAATGAATAATACATAATGATTGGTTTTATGATATTGTAACTTTCCTTCGTACAGGCCTGGATTTTTAAGTTGATTGATTGGTGCCATCAGAGTGGGTCGGCAAAACGAAGAAGAAGATTCCCCAAATCGTGAAGTGGAAGCCCATCGCTTCTTCTAAAATAAACTTTGGTGAAGTTTTTTCGTTTTTCAATGACAATTCTCGTCTTATAAGTAATATATATATATATGTGTGTGTGTGTGTGTGTGTGTGTGTGTGTGTGTGTGTGTGTGTGTGTATGTATAATACTACTTTCATATTACTAAATACTGGATGATTAGACTAACAACCGTTTTTGCTTCTTCATACAGGGGAACGTTTTACAAACTATCCTGCCAAACTCGAAGGAGAAAGACAAAAAATATTGGAAGACCGTGGAGAAATGCGTGCCATATATTGGATCCGTAATGTGGGTATCGTTTAGTGTATCATAACACTATGATGATTTGTTTAATTGAAACTCGAGATTTTTGGCTTATTAGTTTAATGTTACTTGGTACAGCATCAACCTTCAATCAATGAGCTGCCCATTACAAGCGAAATAGGGGTGCATCACGACACCGCGAGCCCAACACAAGAGAAGCAGACTTCCGTTGAAGATGAGCCTGCTGCAGATGACTATCACAAACAAACACCCGAGTCCGATGACGTGGAAGATTTAGAGGTTACTTGTAATTTAATTTATTATTCTGAGCTCTTTACGTATAAATCATTCTTATAATATCTTTTCATATGTGTGTGTGTGTGTGTGTGTGTGTATATATATGACTCATTTTATATTTTTTTTTAATAGTCGAGGACAAAGTATCATTATAATTATATCATTCGACAGATGAATAGGATTGATCGGTCCATTTCTAAACTGGAGTCGGATTTTGAGGCAGAGTGCAAAGAACAAAAAGATTTTAGACAAGTGGTCATGGGATTTATCGATTCGTATACCGATGGTTCGTCGAAACACTCGTACAATGATTCTCCAAGTGGACGATTATACTTTAACAGTTATGTTGATTTAGATTTAAGCTAATATTTGTTTAATATGTTCATCTTATCATATTTTCAGGCACCGGATGACTAAAGAGTGTACCCTGATGTTGCCAATCAGAATGTGCACACTCCTTTGTCATTGTATTGTTTCATTGGGGATGGCAGTGGAGAGAGTGTGCAAATCCTCACAGAGGCGCCTTCGGGCATAAGTAAGTTTGGACGTCCATACATACCGTCGTACGTCTTCAACAGTCCTTACTTGATTCCTCCATTCAAGCGAGTACGAAACGTAAAGCCATTTCCCGCCCTCGAAAGAATGGACCGTGAGATTGATGAAAGCATGAGTGTGGACATAAATCCACTTAGAAGACTACAGGATCCACGTCTACATGATGAGTTTGATCAATGGTTTAATGGCAAAATTACAGTGGACCGCTCAGTCCGACATTCGCACTCGTTCTTTCAAGTACTTTTGGGCCACTCTTCAATGGGATGGCTAGATGACGAGGTAATTATTGTATAGTATTATTTTTTGAAGTGTTATTACTATTCTGTATAGTTTACATATTTTAATCAACATGTTTCTATTCATTACAGCATATTCATTAGTATCTTCGCTTGATCAGCAAAAAGCAACAGCAGTTTCCGAATGCGTTATCTCAGCGTGTCACTCATACGGACACTTTTTTTTGGGTAATGAGTTTACACAAGTTATAATCATCGACCTAATTTCTTATCTCTTAATGCCTAAACAGCTTATTAATTTCATATTTTTCATGTAATATATGTATAGGTGTTCTTGCAGCAGTTATGGAACAACGATGATTGTGACGTCGATTCATTCTAATATAGCAACAACTTTAATAGTTATATTGATGGGCGTCATGACATTTTGTCAAAATCTTTCATGGATGTCGATATGGTATGTAAATTTTTTATATTTTTAACACGTAATGAGTTACCGATGTCATTCTATAACAACGAGAATAAAGTTACGATAATTTTTATATGTAGGTATTCATCCCTGTGAAAATGGGCGGTGATCATTGGATATTAGCCAGAGCGGACTTTTGTACTAAGAAGATCTGGCATTATGACTTATTGGTGGAATTTCGCGATGATAAAACGTACAATGAGTAATTAAAGCCATTTGAAGTCATATTCCCTCGATGGCTAGAAGATGTTGGATTCTACAACATCTGACAAGAGCTGCGGAGTGCCGACCCCTGGAAGCTAGTGGCAGTTAAGGGTGTGCCACAACAAGAGCCTGGTAGTGGTGACTGCGGTGTTTTTTTGTTGATGTTTACGATGTATTTAATGTTAGGGCTCAAATTTGATTTCAATAGTAGCCACGGAGAGTACTTTAAGAACAAGATTGCCATTGACATATTTAATGATGATATTGGCTTGTAAGCCATTGTAATCATTACAATTTTTTGTTATTATATTACATATTGGTTACATGCTGATAAGTTGAGTTATAAAAACAATTCTGGACTTATAAAAATAATTATAAGAGTTCTAAATGGAGTAAATACTATTTTATATATAATTGTGCAATACGTCAATTATAAGAGTTCCAAAAGCATAATTATTCAGAACGATACAACTAATTCTGACTCGATGCAATGGGATTCTTACATCGCTTGCGGTTATGGCCCGGTTGGTTGCACCGCCCACATTTCACGATCCCGGTTTATATCTTCTCCGATCAAAGGTATTCTGAGCTCTTTACGTCGACCTGGTTGAGGTGCTTCTACTGGTGGGTAACCGTTCATCTCTTGAATTTCCTCTGGAACATTCCAATCTACTATGTCGCCAACCGGCTCCTTTGGGGTTGCATAAGCCGTCACCAATGATTCCTTGGTGTAAAATTCTGAACAAAGGCTTATGTAATCTACTCGGATGGTGAGACAAGCAGCAATTGCATGCGCACAGATAAGTTGATCAAGTTGGAATACTCTATAAGAGCAATTCTTGTTACGTATATCAACTAACCCCTCCTTAATACCACCACCGAAGACTTGGAATCGAGTCCGAGTCACAGGCTTAACGGTCATTCTTTTAGCCTTATTTCTCCTCTCAGTGACTATTTCGTCTGCCCACGTTGTAAGCCGAGTACTCATTGATTCAGCCACAATTTTCCTATCATAAAACCATTGCTGCAATGTTTTTCTAAAGTGATCAACAAAATGAGTAATAGGAAATTTTCGCGGTTCCCTCATCAAAGAATTCACGCTCTCCGCGATGTTGGTGGTAAGAATACTGTACCTCCTACCATCGAACTCTGACCTTGCCCAATTACACGTACCCACATTATTCTCTAAGTAATCAGCCGTACCCGAGTGGAGCATCCACAACCCCTCAAGATGTTTTTTAAATTCTGCGTGTCCATACTCTTTCGCTGCGTTTAGAAAGGCAGGCTGAAATTGCTCCCAAAGAGCTTGGGACATCCGAAATTTTGACTTTATGTTATCCTTTATATGGTAAAAGCAAACACCATGGCCTGCATTGTGAAATACTTTCATAACGACTCTCTTGATGGAAGTGCATCGGTCAGACATAAATACTAACTCTGGTCTATCGCCAATCACTCCATGTAACTTCACCATAAACCATTCCCAAGCATCATTGTTTTCCGAATCCAACACCCCAATGGCTAACGGATATAGTTGATTGTTTCCAGTTAAGCATGTTGCCACAAACATGCTTCCATGATATAGCCCCTTTAGATGAGCTCCATCTACAGCAATCACTGGCCTGATGCATTGTAAAAAATCCTTGATGGAAGATCCAAGAGCAACAAAGTAGTATAAGAAATTAGCATTTCCATCCCGTTCCAGTGAGTAGCTGTACCTTCATTTCTCAAAGTCAAAACGTGGGAGTATTTGGGAAGTAAGTTGTATGACTCTGCTGGGGTCCCTCAAACTATATCAAGACCAACTTCTTTGGCTCGATATGCCTGCTGGTATGATAATTGGACACCGTAATCCTGCTGCATGTTTGCTCTTATGTCATTCAGAGTGTATATCTGTCTTTCTTGATTCAATTTATCCGCGATAATATGACCAACAACCCGGCTCCTTACTTGACGACTACCACCAGACAACATCTCATTAAAAGATGTGTGTACATCGTCGACTCTCCTCACTACCCAAGGAACATTCTGCTCAATCGAAGCTCTCGTTGCTCGAATACGCCATTTACATGATTCTGAAGAACAGTGGGCGTCGAAATGTATAGTCGTTGAACGTGCAATCTTGAAATCAAACTTATCCCTCAAGGCAACTTTGCGCAGTTCTACTATTAGCTTATTCTTCTCAGCAAATAACTTACCCACACAAATATAATCAGAATTTCCACTTGTAACGAAGTCTGGAGCAACCAAGTTTGAAGGCAAAACTAGAGCAATACTTGTAAGGGGATCGACTGCTGTCGTACTCATCAAACGGACCATTGGAGGAATAGGTTGCCTGTCTCTATTATTACCAGGAATATCGTATCGACCCTCATCCTCATCATTAATAAGAATATCGGAATTACCGACACCCCCATCATTAACTAGACCATCGAAGTGAGTGTCCCTCGTACTATTATACGGTTCCACATAAAAATTATCCGCTTCTGTGTTCCTGATGTCATCAATATGATCATCATTGTTGCGGAATTCATTGTTGTAGAATGGGGAGTAACATTGTTGTATTGACGTCGTCATTGGTAATACCTCTCCTCCAACGTCTGCTAATGTAATGTCATCATCATAAATGGCGTCATTGTTGTTGCGAATTGGCGAGTAATGTTGCTGCAATGGCACCATCTGTGGTAACACATCTTCTTCAATGTCAGGGACAGAGTCGTTTGCTCTAAAAGAAGTTTCAGTTTCTACAGGTGGCACAACATCTTCAGATGGAACTCGAGGAGATGTCGTAATAAATATAGGGTTGCACCCATAGTTTACCTCAGAGGCCAAACGTAACACAACCTTAACCATTTCATCATTAAATATGTCCATAGGCAGTGAACATGCACGATAAGTTGTGTTACTAGACCTTAAAGTTGTCTTCATCGAGACAATATATTCATCACGATTAATCTCCAAAATCTCATACACTCTTGCAAGAAACTGATCAAATGTACAATCTTTATGAATCATAAAAGCTCAATTCTTCGCATTCATGTACTCCACACGACCATCCTCCAATGTCTCCCACCAACCATCGTAACACATTTGAAGCACAACTATATCTATGAAGCCTGAAATATATTAAAAATACAAAAAAATGATTACACGCTACAAAACCTGGTAATGTGAACAACCGCAGTTCGTGTGACATACAACTTTATGTGTGCACGTAAATGCAGTTAAATTTTTTGTTTTCTTTTAAGGCATAATGGTGTAAATGATTTTGAAAATAATTCGTCTCATCGCAAGCTTCGAAACAGTATATTATACGCCTAAAATGGCCGCATATACCCTAAGTTATGACCTTCGAAAGTTACCCAACACATTTTATTCAAGTGAGACAGGCAATAATATGTGCGACTAGCAGTGGGACAGGTGCCTGTCGCACATAAATACAGTGCTACTTATGTGCGACAGACACCTATCCCACTGGTGCATGTTGCACTTAAATACAACCACAATTTTTTTTTGTTTACGGTATAATAGAGAAAGAAATTCTAGGTTTTGATTCGTCTCATCACAAGCTTCGAAACGGTATATTATACGTCTAAAACGGACGCACGTATCATAAGTTATGACCTCTGCAATTTACCCGACAAATTTTGAATAAGTGGGACAGGCAGCGCTTAGTGCGACAGGCAGTGGGACAGGTGCCTGTCGCACATAAGTCCCATTGTGTTTATGTGCGACAAGCACCTGTGGGACTAAGCTCTGCCTGTCACACTTATCATTGGTTTCGTTTTTTGCTCGGGTGTTCAGTTTTTCAATGATTTCTCAACTTAAGCTAAGTATTTTAACAAGTCACATTGCTTTTATAATGGAAAATAACAATATTTGCAATAAAATACACATAAATTTTAAACTTAAATCCTAAACTTAATGCCTTAAAAGATTATATTATGCTATAAGAACAAACACTAACCTCCTCAAGCTCTATAATTGATTATTATATCTTCAGTTATGCAAAACTTGTTGATGAGATTCGTTGATTTGTTGAGAGTGATAAATGTTTGATCATTTGTTAGTGTTAAAGGTATTTAGAGTGTTTTGAGTATTAATTCCTCCTGGATTTTGCAAGAATGGCATGTGTTTATAAATTTGTTGAAACTAATGAGGACACTTTGGTCCAAAATTCAGATGTTTGGCTAATTATAAAAAAAAAAAAGTTTGGATGATTAGTTGTGAAAGAGGCTAAAGTTTCTTGGTTATTTTTGTTAATTTCTCATAGCAGGCTCTAATTCTAATCCAATATAAATGTGTTTATTATATTGTCTGACTACTTATTAACTATTAATTATTCTTCTCCATCATCAGTTCTCTCTTTATATACTCAGTAACTTGATC
This sequence comes from Clausena lansium, assembly GCA_030449835.1. Classification (NCBI taxonomy): domain Eukaryota; kingdom Viridiplantae; phylum Streptophyta; class Magnoliopsida; order Sapindales; family Rutaceae; genus Clausena; species Clausena lansium. The sequence continues at coordinate 29,947 of JASUUF010000335.1, forward strand.
AAAATAGCCATCATCCACATCAACATGCCATCAATGGAGCAGGCGCCAACAATGTGGAATCTTGTTGAAGTATTAGTGCAGCAACCTTTTCAAAATCCCACCATTAATAGCCGTCGAAATCCCCCTCAGCGTAATAATTAACTCAATTAATGTACTTATCTTTGTCTTGTTTGTAATATTGGTTATCACTGCAGCTGAACATTCAAAAATAAATTTTGAAGTTGAGTCAGTGACTGTACATCCGTTCAACATCTCCAATTCTTCTCATATGATAACAACCAATTGGAACATCCTATTTTCTGACACTGGCTATGTGTATTGTAAGCTTGGTTGTCGCGCGATATATACAACACTGACATAGGAGACATTGAGGTTTCAATTTTAAACAAGAATAAAGTTATTGTTGGTTGAAAATCATTTTGGAGCAGAAATATTTGGATTGCGTTTCTCATACAATATTTAGAATTATCATAATCTAGAAATAGTACCTTTGCTTTTTTTTTTATAAGTAATTTAGGCTCTTAAGTCATGATCTGTTACCACCAATGTTGTTAAATCACAATCCATCACCAACGATCTTCTAGGTTATGACTCAAGTTTGATCTACACTTAACGTGTGGGTGCCTTTATCACTACTCAAAACAACTAGCAATAGAAAACTTTTTCTCTCAAAACTAGAGAAAAAATTTTCTTTTTCTCAGTTCTGTGTGTTGTGGTTCTTATGCCTTCTTTTGGTGGAAACCCTAGTCTTTTAAAAAAGGATAAAGTCTAAAGTAAATGAGTAAATATGCTTGTTACAGGGGCCCACCTTATAAAATAACACAAGGCCCCTTATACAAAGCATATTAAATGGAGCCTCCTACTAAATAATTTATTTAGGCTTTTAACCCAAATAGCTAGTCACCTTGCTTATCAATCTAGTAGTGGTGCAGTCAATTAAGTGAGCTAACCCGAAGATCATATAGGTGTACAATAGTGGCTACAGTAATCAAGCCTGTAATTAAACTAGCCCGATTATTTAATTCCAAATCTGCTCCACCAAAAGATTGGAACCGACCTTCATAATTGTATGCTATCTAAGACAGTGTTCTCGAACAATAAATCGAACCATGCCACATTGATTTCTTACTAAACAATCATTTGTACCACATTGCTAATTAAATTGATATCTCACATATCCAATCAATTTGATTACATCTTTTACCTTGACACCTACTGGTTTTCTCTAATGATCATTTGTACATACAAATTATGTCGACACACTATGGCCAGAGAATTCTATGATCAAGTACCCAAAATCCGTCAAAGAATGTGTTGTACAATTTATATATTGTTAATCTATAATCTCACTGCTCATAATTGCTCCCACAAAGACACCGGGTAATCTTGACTATAAATGTATGTCACGCCTATTGATAACTCAAAAGGAATAACAATCATAATCATAAAACTGTAATTAACTCAAGATTGATATTATAATAAAATGAAAACCTATGAGATTTAATAATTCTAACAGTCATTTCAAGATTTATTAAATCTCATATACGATCCAATTCAATGCAGTTAAACTACATCAATAAATTCATACATGATTAAGACAAATTATTCAATGAATTTTCTACAGTCTAAACATAAATAGAGCGTCCAACTCTATTTATCAACTGCGAAATCAATTTATTTAACATAAGATAAGTTTTATTTATTTCTTCTGTAAATCCATATGATAGATGATCACATAAATACATAAAATATAATTAAACGGACCTTATTCAAAATATATATGCAATTAAGATATCTGAAAAAATATCTCAAATATTTTATTAATCAAAAAATATATAAATCAATATACTTTAAAGAGCATATAATCCCAACAGTTATCTCCTCTATGGCCAGTAATTCTCCGTTGGTTCAGTACAATAGGGATCATGACGACAAGAGATATACACATGTAGAGATTGATGCTTCCTCTGAGCATGTCAACGCTTCTATTGCAGATGCAATTGTTGCTGATTTGACGTCGCATGGTGCCCTTAACTTCACTGTAAAAGCAATTATTGAGATCGAGGGACTAGCTCGGCTCAAAGCTTCATGTGAGAATGTTACCGTTGGATTTTCACCAAACAAGATGACAGGGATAATGTTTGGTGTAGGGATGGCAATTTCGCCCGCAAACCCGCCCAAACCCACCCACCAAAACCCGCCCGCCGCGGGTAATTTTCCAGGTTACAACTGGGTTTGGTATTGTTAATTCAAACCCGCAGCGGATTGCGGGCGGGTTTGGTATTTAATAAATATCTGGTATGGGTATCCGCCAAAACCTGCATGTCCTTTTTTTTGTTTAATTATTTTTTAATTTTAATTAAAATAATATTTATAACTTAAAAATATATATTTGGTAATTTTGTATGGACTATTATTTTTTAACTTAATGCATATATTATTTCATTAATCATTATTATAATTTGTTCTTTGGATTGATATTTTTAATCTTAATCATTATTGTAGAAATCGTGTTGGATGGGTGCAAATGGTGGTGAACAAAATGAAGATATTCACTCCTGGAGCATGAAATGATAATTGTTGTTCTTTTTTTTTTTTTTTTTTTTGAGAAGTTGTTTGTTTAAATTAATGCATGGATTATTTGTGGTTTTTTTTATTGGATTTATGTATTTCTTAATTAAATTTGAGACTTTGTGGTTTTTTTTTTTATGGATTTGCTACATTATATGTACTAGTATGGATATGTTAAAATTCTAGTTCCTAAATATTGATTTTGGATTTCATTAGTTGTTTTAAGATTGATTATGCTAGTTCTTAGAGAATCAATTTGGGTTGTATGATTCATTTTTGTACTGGTTCCATTTTAAGTCCTTTCTTTCATAGTTTCATTTCATTAATTAGTTCAAGTGAATTGAGAATTTGGGGCAAGTGATAAAAATGTTGTGTTTAATGTGGGAACCCGCAAAAAATCCGCCGGGTACCATTGCAGGTTTGGTAATTGGCAAAATCCGCAGCGGGTGGGTTTTCTTAAAAAAATTAAAACCTGCAGCGGGTACGGGTGTGGGTTTGGTAATAACAAATCCGCTGCAGGCGGTGCCCATTACTATCCCTAGTTTGGTGGTTCAAGGACGTGCAATTCTTCATTCTACCAATCAAGTTTAGTATGATATTAAATTGTAGAAACATTAGTTAGTTCTTATTGAAGTTCATCAATTTTTATTATAATTCTCAAACATATACAGGATTCACAAAGAAGGGTCTCCTAGAATAGAAATCGTATACATATGCACGCAGTCCAAATATATGTTAAAGAAAAAAGAAACAATATTCCCAACATTTTTACCCAAATGTTTAGTAGCACACACCTAATGGATAATTAATTTTATTCATTAATAATAAAATCACTTATTACTCTATTTAATCATCCAATGAGTGAATGCCACCATCATTGATTGATAATGAATAGGATAATAGTTATGAAGTGTAGCATTATTGATAATAATTAGACAAGGAAGACCTATATTCTAGTTTTATTTTTACTCAAATAAGTATACATTGTGTATATATTGTAAAAACCTCCATGTAGTAAAAAAAAAAAAATCTGGTCCCAATTTGGGTCAATTATAAATAAGAAAAACTCTACGTTATAATAAGTTATAATTTTTTAGATCCCATCTTAAGAAACTTGCTCCATATAGTAATATCTAAGTTAACATTTACTTCTTAGATTGGGGTAAGAATTATGAGAAGTGGAATTTTGGGATTGGGAGTGTGGAGTAAGTTGTTTACTTACATTGAAATGATGGAATAAGAATCAAAATCCCATTTGTGTATTTTCTTTGTCTTGGATTATGAATGAATTATTTCAAATTACAGTTTTACCCTTATTCAAAAAATTGTAATTTTTAATTACAAAGTGAATAAAAAATATATTTACAAATAAACTATTTATTTTATTATTAATTTTGATTATATAAATTAATAATCATTATTAATATTCTTCATTATGTAAATCACAATTTTTTTTATCAATTTTAATTTTAATTATGTAAATTAAAAATTATTGATAAGAGCAATACAAAAGAAACATTAATATTAATAATGTGGTACAAAATTAATATATTCTTATAATAAAGTATTTATTATTATTAATTATTAATATTAAATATATAATACTATTACTTTTAAATAAATATAATAATAATATTTAAATAAATATGATATTATTATTTTTAAATAAATGCAACATTGTTTTATTTTAATAAATATAATTATATTATATTTAATAAGGGATGAGTAAAAAAGGATGAGGTGAGAATGGATTCATACTTCCACCTCCCCCATAGGAGTGCGAATCCCATTCTTCACTCCAAAAATGAATTGCAGTTTTTAATTACAAAGTGAATAAAAAAAATTTTGTAAAACAAACTATTTATTTTATTATTAATTTTAATTATATAAACACAGCATAATTGTATGGTGTAAAAAACATATGCTATGTTACATTGAAGGTTTAAGATGGAATAAAATAATTTTCTAAAAGTTGTTTGGGATAATGATTCTTTAGAGTTTTAATATTACTTTGCATATTTCCCAACACTACATAAATTTATGTACTAGTACTTTGAAATTATGTCTATCTCTTTTATCAATATCAACACATTGGATTTGACATACTCCATTAATTAATTATCAATGTAGTGTGTGTTTTATCTCTATATCACTCGTACTAATGATAACTAAATCTCTCTCACAAAAAAAAAAAAGATAACCAAGTCAAAATACTAATTTTTGTAACCACACCCCTAATATGTTATAGCCTTTTCATGGTAATAAAATAATTTGGTTCCAATATTACGACTATAGAGAGGTTTTACTTTGTGTGTATAATTTTTTGCTTATATCAGGACTCAAACTCTACGGCTGTGTGATATATTTCAAATTAAACTTGATGTACGGCAGGCTCTAGTTCTAATATAATATAAATATCCTTACCGCACATACCACTTATTAACACTATTAATTGTTCTTCACCATAATCAGATCTCTCTTTATACATCCCTGCATTCACCCACCACAAACATGCCATCAATGGAGCAGCAGCCGCAGGAGCCAGTGATGGGTTATCCTATTACACAGTCATCTTTTCAGAATCCCCCCAGACCGCCGCCAAAACCGTGTACGTGCAGCAAACGCATATGTATTTTGTCATTAATAGCAATCGTGGTGGTTGGTTCTATAGTACTTCTCACTGCACCTACACATTCAAAGATGAATTTTGAAATTGATTCAGTGCATGTACATCCGTTTAACATCTCTATTTCTTCTCAAATAACGGCCAATTGGAGCCTCGTGTTCTCTGATACAGGCTATGTGTTGTGCCACTTTGGTTGTAGACGTAATGACGAATCTCGCTTAGAAGACATTGAGGTTTCAATTCTATACAAGAATGAAAGTATCTCGTATATGACGATTAATTCTCCGTTGATTCAGTACAATAAGAAAGAGCACAAGAGACTTACACATGCAAATATTGATGTTTCCTCTTCGCAAATCAACGGGAGCATTGCAGATGCCATTGTTGATGATTTGACGTCGCATGGCGCCATCAACACCACTGTGACTGTCAAAGCCATTGTTGAATTCACTGGACAAGACAGCGATTCTCTGCTGATGACTGCTTCATGTGAGAATGTTATTGTTGGATTTTCATCAGACAAGATGACAGGGACGATGTTTGGTGGTTCAAGGACATGCAAGACTTCACTAGTAGATATGAAGTAGAAGATCTCTGCCAGCTATTTTTCATTTTCATACAACATCTATACAAATGTATAAATAAAAATTATGGGATAAATAGTAGTGATATATCCCTTTGATATAAATTTGTTGCTTCATCATCAAGCCATGCACGTTGCTACAAATCCTACAAATTATGTCGAAGAAATACCTTGTTGCATGTTTTTTTTTTTTTTCAGATTTTGGTTAGTCCATGAACACAAAATTAAGATAAAAAATAAACTTTCCTCTTGTTATTTTTCATGGTTCAAAGCCATATTTTTCAATGAAATGATATTCCTATGAATTTGGCAATTGGATTTATTGGCAATAATTGAATCACTCAATTTTCATGTTTGATTTGTAATCAATTTTTCTATTAACTTACAAAGATGAAGACAATCAATTAATTTGATTAATTGCTTTGATCCATCTTTGTTTGACTCTTCACAATGCGCATGCTAGGGGTAGAAATTCTTTAGGAATGAATGATAAGGAAAAAATTAAAATTGGGAGATTGTCAATTTGCCCCAACTATAATCATTATATAGCAGTTACCCCTCTCTTGTTTTTATAATAATAAATAATAACCCCTCGACAAAGATAAATTTATAATATTGACCTTATTTTTAAATACACTTTTATTCATTTTTATTATAAATTAAATAAATCATATGAATAAAAATTAAGTATTAAAAACAAGAAATATATGCTTTGTTGTGAACAAAAAATTAATAATAAAATTTTTTTTAGACTTTTTTATTTTATAAATATTTTCTCGATAATAAATATATAAGAAAATTGTTATAATATGATAAAAAATTATTATAAGAAAACTTGAATGATAAATAAAAATTATTATAAAATAAAGAATAAAATATTTTTCTTGTACTTTTTACATTTAAATTTAAAATATTGTAAAATATTTATTATAACAAAATATTTATAAAATTAAAAAAATACAAGAAAAATATTTTATTATTAATTTTTTGTTCACAACAAAACATATATTTGTTGTTTTTAATACTTAATTTTTTTATTTTAATTTCTATTCATATGATTTATTTAATTTATAATAAATATGAATAAAAATGTATTTAAAATAAGGGTAATATTGTAAACTTAAGTGTCGAGGGGGGATTATTAGCTATTATAAAAATAACAGGGGGATAAGTGGTATATAATAATTACAGTAGGGGGAAAATTGGTAATCTCCCATTAAAATTTAACCCAATTCTTTGAAAATTTTATATTTTATTTGGCGCTCTTAATTTATAATGTTTGATTTTGGCACCTCTTGATTCTATTCATTCCCCATGTCGAACCAAAATCCAGTGAACTTGATAAGTTAATTCATTGACACAATTTATTTGTAGCAACTTGCATGATTTCAAGCAACAATCTCTATCTAGGATCTAGGGACTTATTGCCACTGTGTGCATTGAAGAATTATTAATTATTTGTATAATGGCAATTAGCTATGATTATGATGGAATTATGATTACTTCATTTGATAGAATTGGGACCTAAATAGAATTAGGAGTACGAATCCTAATATTTTCCCGTTTTTAATTTTTAATATCCTGCATTGCCAGCAAAGTAGTTAAAAGGCCATCAAATTAAATTAAATTCTAATTCTAATATGATCTGAATTAAACTTCATGTACGGATTCTATCTAATTAATCATGCATATAAATTTCCTTCTTTTCTATCTCTCTTCATATATCTTGTTCAATATTCACTCTCACGCAATATAACAATAGCCACAACCTTCACCATTGCCCATTAATGGCTCCCCAGCAGCAGCTTACATGGCCACCTAATCAAAATCGCCGAGACTCTCTCATATACCCCGTTTTATTAATTTGTTTATTAATATCATTATCAATTACTGGTTTCATATTTTCTGCCACCGTACCTTCTCGTACAAATTTAAAGTTTGAAGTAGATTCATTGATTGCATCTCCCTTCAACATATCTAATTCATCTCAAATAACATCCAATTGGAACATCATATTCTCTGCCATTGACTTTGAGGATTGTAACATCCATTGCAGCAATTCCAACACTCACTATGGAGAAGTTGATGTTTCAATTTTATACAAGGGATTAAAGATCTTGTCTAGGGTTTTTAAATCTCCCTTGTTTGAGTACAATAGGGATCAACGCAAGAGACTTATACATGCAAATATTGATGTATCCTCTGCGTATATCAACGCTGCACTTGCTGATGCCATTGCTGCTGATTTGACGTCGCGAGCGGCCGTCAACTTGACTGTGGCTATGAGAGCAGCTGTTGAGTTTGAGGGACAAGATTTCAAGTCTCGGCTGATGACAGCTTCATGTGAGCAAGTTAAGGTTGATTTTTCATCAAACATGACCACAGGGACTATGGTGGATGGTTCAGGGACATGCATTACTTCATTAGGGCGACTCTAAAGCTTTAACTTCTATTAATTAATTGTTTATTCTTCTTGTTCTTTGTTTGTTTGTAATATTAAATTGTAGAAACAATATAGAAGAAAGTTTATTGCATTGTTTTTCTTTTTGTCCTTAACTCACATTAATTAATTTGTTCCCATGAGTACCCTAATTGTTCTTATCAAATTTCCATGAGTACCTTAACATCTTTATTACTCTTATCAAAATTACACACATTATTCATTTTTAATTTATAACACAATTTTTTTTCACTTTACCATCAGACAGGCCTGACTCCTCCCCCAAAACCAAATTCAATTTCAGTATTACTCTCAATCACCATCTCCTTTGCACGTGACCGAAAAAGAGGAAGATTGCCAGCTAAAGCCTAAAAGGAAGATGGCTAGCTAAAGTTGAGCCAAAACTTCTTACACAGTAACAAAGCTCACAAGCAGCATTCATAAAAATCAAGTGAGCTATATAATCAAGGAACAAAGGTTAAGCCCTAGACCTAGTGCTATAAGCCCCATGGTCCAAAAGCATAGGCAGTGATGGTGCCGGAACTTAACTTTAGGAGGGGCTAAGTTATACAATCTTACAATTTAATTTTTTTAAAAAAATATTAAAATGATAAGTTTCATTCAACACATGATATTGTTTAAATTTTCTAATGGCTTACTTGTAACTTTTAGTGGTTTACTAGTTTATATATTAATAATAATACTTAGAGTTTATTTGTTAAATGTCTAAAGTTTAAAATTTTATTAATTTCATATCTTTTTCAAAATTTACTTATTTGTTTATTTGTAACTTATGTTTGATTTTCAAACATTTACATTTGAATAGAAAAAGTGAATTTTTATGGCTTTTATCTTAACGGAAAAAATGTCTGAATAAGAAATAAATTTTATATTCTAAAAATATCTCTATTAAATATACTTATTTCCTAAACTATAAAATCTAATCTATTTTTTTCGATTTACAAGGACATAAATATCAAATAATCATGTTTAAGATTTTTTTATTTATAAAATAAATAAGATGTCATTTATATTCAGATATTAAAAAAAGAAAAACAAATATGTCATTCAGACATTTATATTCGAGACATATTCGGTCTCAAAAAAATTCAGACCCGTTCATATTTCAACCAAAAAATATAAATGCTAAATATCTCATTATTTATTCTATAATGTGGATTAAAGTATCAGTTTGTTAGAATTTAAAATCTTAAAGACGTTTATTTCTAAAGCTCTAAAATTCTAACTTGAGGGAAAAAAATGTCGTTTGGTAGATGTTTCTTCATTCAACATATCTATTTAGTAATTATTATCTATTTCTTTGGGTCAAAACTAAAAAAAGAAAAATTTGCACACATAATGCATGATGTCTATTATGTAATTTTTTTATAATTATTTTGTTTAATTCAGTGGCGAAGCTATGTGTCGGCTGGGGTGGGCTATATGCAAAGTTTACAAATTGCCACTATTTTATTTACAATTGTACTACTCTATTAATTTACAACCTTGACATTGATATAATTAAATTAAAAAAGAAAAAGAGCTTTCTTTCTTGGCTTCTTTCATTCTTCGTCTTCTTCTTAGTAAGAATAGATAATAAATTTATTTTTTGTTCAATCAATTACAATGTATTTATTAATTGTAAGATAATAAAGACTAAAGATTATATTCTTTAATTCTTGTTCCAATTTCATTGAGTAAGATTATAATTTAGCCAATGAATTCTAGCATTCAAACTTTTAAATTGAATATTGATAGATTATAAGATAGAGCATTTGAATTGATTATTGATAAAGATAGATCATAGATTCGATTCAAGTACATTATATATAATGTTAATTTGTTAATTAAACTTATTAGTTGGCTTCTGGATAGTGTCAATGTATCATAGTGATGGATTGATGGTTCTATGGCTCTGTTAGTAAATCTATGATTGCTTCTTTTAACTTCTTTTATGTTTATCTCCTGTTTCGACTGTAACGACTGAATGAGCATATACACCACTTCAAAATAAGATGGAAAATGAGTTTCTAAGATTGTATTGTTATCTACATTGAAAGAGATTTTGCAGACACCATTGATTCAAATTTGATAATAGATGAGTTTAATTCTCAAAAGCATAGTAAGGCACAACTTAAATAATGTTTAATTGTAATTGAATTGCTTCTTGGATAAGATATATTTTCTTATGTATTAATAATTTTTTTTAAGATTTATATTTTTAATTGAGATAATATTTGGACTTGCAAAAAATTTAGCCCAACTAAATAATTTTTTCTAGCTTCGCCCCTGGTTTAATTTATGTGTTGTAATATATAGCTTAATTTAGAGTAAAAACAATGACAATGTAAAACTTTTTTTTTATTAATGCTACTACTAAATCTTTATCATCATGTAATTTTTATAATTATATATTTATAGTATGTTTGTATATGTATTAGTTAAACAATTATTTTCTAACTATAAGTGTGACTTAAATATTTAGTAAAAACTATATTTGAAAATAGTACTACCAAGCACATATTCACTGTTTTAATCATTTTGGTTTGTGTTTCTGAGAAAACATATTACTATTTTTAATTTTAAAATGCGGGATACATAAAATGATACCAGATGTATATTTAAATTCAAAATGCAACAACCGCAAAATACCATTTTCATTTTTTTTGTTTTCAAAAAATACTAATTCAGAAACAATACCAAACATGCCCTTAATTTTAGCTATATTTTGAGCTTGTAGATGTAGTTTATCGATGGGTTTGGTCATGATGATAAATTCTTTAACAATTGAAACAGATAAGAGAAAGAAATAATCGTAAATTGTCTTAATTAATTTAATAAGAAATTCACAAATAAGAAGAAAATAAGAGAATCTATTAAAATGGTAAATTCTATTTATTTCTTTAAGAAGAAAAGAGTAAAAAAAGAACTAAGAGGAGATAAAATGATTAGTGTTAAAAATTGTATATTTACCAAGGGTAAAAATATTTTTTATGCTTATATTATAATTTATACTTGTAATTATGTAACATATTGTGAATTTCTAATTATGTTTTCAGACATTTGATTTTGCGTATTTTTGTGTGTTTATTAAGTAAAAATAATAATTTCATGTAATTCGAAGCTCCAAACAGATAAACGGAAAAAAAGTTCGATCAAATATGTAAGAGGTTTATTTGGAGTGGATCTGTTAATCAAAAAAAGATTAGCCTTATTAGTTGGGACAAAATCTGTCAGCGAAAAATTTATGGTGGGTTAGGACTCAAAAACCTTGAGATGATGAACAGAGCCTTACTTATGAAAGTGGTGTGGGGGCTGATCTCTTCACCAACAAGTCTCTAGCCTAAAGTTCTCTACATTAAATATGGGTTAGTTGATTCAGCTCTCCCTTCTGTTTTACAGACTTAATATGGATCGCATCTGTGGAAGTCAATTAAAAATATTTGGTCTGATACCCTTCAGGGAATTCAATAGAATATTGGTAACAGCAGAAGGGTAAGGTTTTGGTGGGACTGTTGGGTTACAAACGATAAGCCTCTGGTGTGCTATGCTGTGGCCCCTATTTCGGATGATATTTTAATGAACTTGGTTGTTAATTTTGCAGATATTAATGGCAACTAGAGGTGGGAATATTTTGAACACCTCCTCCCTAATACCATTATTCTTATAATTGCAACTTTTCATCCTCCAATGAAGGGGAAGGGAGATGATCAAATTTTTTGGGCTTAGTAGATAAAAGGGGAATTCTTTATCAATTTGGCTTATGCTGCCATTACTGCAACCAATAATGATGTTGAGGATTCCTCTTGGAGCCTTGCTTGGAAATGGAAGGAACCACATCGCATTCGAACTTTTATTTGGCTTGCTCTGCATGATAGGTTGAAGAAAAAGTCCGAATTTGGGATGAGACACTTTCACATTGATTAGGCTGACAGCAAAACCACGTTAAATGTCCTTCGTGACTGTTTTATTGCTAGAAGATTGTGGAATCAGTTCATTCCAAGTGATCTTCGTCATCAATTCTATTCCTCAAGTCTTAGAGAATGGATAGCTCAGAACTTGAAAAGTAATCAGTGTTTAGAGAGAGATTTGGAGTGGTCTTGCGTGTTTGGGGTCGCGATATGAAGGCTGTGGCTTTGGCAAAATCAGTATCAATTCAATCAGTTATCTACGGATAATGTTAGCACGTTGTAGGATATAGTTACGAGAGCGGAGGAGATTCTTTGTATGAATAAGTCTGGTTTAACTGGGAGAGTGTGCAAGCTGGAGAAATGGATCGGTTGGAAGCCCCATGTATGGCCTTGGGGTAAGCTAAATTCCGATGGTGTTTGTAAAAGAAATGGAGTCTCTACTGCTGATAGGCTTTTTTGGGATCCCAGTGGGACCTGGATTGGTGGTTTTGCGAGGAATCTAGGCCATTGCTCGATCACAGTTGCTGAACTTTGGGGTTTATATCAAGGATTAGTCATGGCTTAGGACTGTGATGTTCGTTGGCTGCTTGTTGAAGTTGATAGTTTGTGTGTTGTTCAGCTGGTGAATAATTACTTGGAGATGACTAATGAGTATTCTCCGTTAGTGAGGTCGATTAAGGAGTTCATGCAGAGGAGTTGGCACATTACTGTCAACCATATTTACAAAGAGGCGAATTTTGCAACGGACTACCTTGCGGATTATGCCTCTGAACTCCCTCTTGGCCTTCACAATATCACTAGTCCTCTTGTTTGTGTTACTCAATTTCTAATTCATGATATGTATGGGGTTGCTTATCCCCACTTAGTGCTCTCTTAACTCTTTGTTTAGGAGCCCCTTTGTACAAAAAAAAAAAACATATTTTGTTAGTGTTCTGTTACCATAGAATGTCACAACAATAGAGGTTAGATAACAAATCTAATGCAAAACTTTTCTTGGTCAAGTGCTGGGAATAATCATCTCGACAACTCCTTTTTTAGATCCAGAGTTTAAGATCCTCACTTGTGTATGGTCTATGTTAATTTTATTCTAAATATAAGTAGATTCCGTCTATTCTAGACTCAGTAAATATCCAAATCATGCCATCATATATAATTTTTTTTTTTGAATACTGATTACATATCAGGGTACTGACCATATATTAGATATTTACAATTGTTATTTTAGCAGACAAATACACTAGAACTACAATATTATGTTAAATTCTATGAACATTTGTCCAAACAAATAACCCTCATAATAAGGGATGTATTAGCTCCACTCGTATTTCGCAAGGGTGAAAGATTATTTACAAATTTATTTCGACTATAATATTATATTAAATTTTATGAGCATTTACCCAGACAAATAACCCTCATAATAAGAGATGTATTAACTCCACTCGCATTTTACAAGGGAGAAAGACTATTTACAATTTTATTTCACTCAATCATACTTAATTGAGGAAAATTTTGAGTCTCAACCATAAATAGGACTCGAACCCAAACGCTCAAGTTACCAATGGGCTACAAGTCCATTGGCACCATTATATATAATTAGAATATACAATTTATTCTTTTCAACTCTTTGATTTTGATTTTTCTACTTCTAGATCAGCTTGTTGATTGTCATATGTGCCATTGTATATCATCATCAACTTTTTGGGTAAAAATTTATTGCATCCTAATATGAGTATAAATCGGCCTCTTAATTATGAGAAATTCTTTGGTTCTTATAGTCATAAAACATTGTTCATTATCCCATTCACCCTTTGCAATGAGCATTATAACCATATTAGTTAAAAACTAAATTAAACTCTTTATCAAAAGGGAGGTTGACACTTTTCCCCATGAGTTAAACCTATGAAGGTTTATTTATCCATCAAATAACTGTTAATTAAATAGAAGAAATAAATTAATAGGAACCAAAAAATTACTGTGAAAATCCTCAATTAATTGTAAAAAAGAAAAAAGAAAAAAGAAAAGTCCTAAATAAATAATTTCCCTTTAAAAATATAAAAAAAAATATTTTTTTTTTTGTTTCAATAGTATTTTATTTTAAGTATTTAAAAAGATCAAGCTAGACATCCCATTAATATAAAATTTTATCATATTCGTATAAAAGAGTCGCGTTTTATCTTGGGGAATTGTAAAATTTACCCTTTCGCAATGGAAATTTTAGTCAATTAGTTTTCAATCTGTTTAGATAAAAAATGGGAAAACGTACACCAACAATCAGAGTGGCGCAGCGGAAGCGTGGTGGGCCCATAACCCACAGGTCCCAGGATCGAAACCTGGCTCTGATAAGAGTGGCTTCCGATTTGTCTTTTTTTGTTAAATTGTTTTCGGTTGGGCTAATTGGGCATTGGCCCATTTTGACAAACACAATTGTTTGCTGAGTGGGTCTTCTAACACCCGTTCAAACTCCTTATAAAACCCCTCTTCAATGGAAATTATTTAAATAACAAAATATAATTTAATTTATTTTTATTTTATTTTTAATGAAAATTTAATTAAACCCCTCTTCACAAACATTTTACACCCACCCCATTTCATTCTTTTGTGAAAATTATTAGAGTTTAGAGTTATGAAAATATAAACTATATAATAAGAATGAATATTTAGGATTTTTGAATTTATATATATTTTATAAATAAAATTTTTTTGGGTAAAAATTTTATTTTTAAGTATGGATTTATATTTTATAAATAAAACTCAGGAAATAAAATTAAAAAAAGGGTGTTATAAAAATTTTATAGCAGTGTTAAAGCTCCACTCTTATTTGTTTCTTAATTTTTTTTCCAAAGGCCAAATTCAACTTTTTAAAAAAAATTATTATCATTTTTCTTTTAAATTGTTACAATCATATATGTACATTAAAATCTAAATTGAAACTTACAAATACATACATTTTAAAATACAACTAAGAAGTTTATTTAACATTAATCAAAAGATATTTAAAAGATATTTGAATAGATCAAATATCAAATTATATATTTGATGTTTAAGATATTTAAAGATATGTACCTGCTTTCATTAATATTTAAAAGATATTTAGTCTTAATCAAAAGAAACAAATTGTATAGATCTTCAACGTACATCCTTAACATAGTTGAGGGTATGAATATATAATTACGAAATCAGGAATAGTGTTTTTACAATAATACCCTTACAATAATCTTAGGACATTATTGAAAAAAATTAATTGACTAGATTAACCCTAAAAGTAACATAAAAATTACTGTATAAGGTATTATTATAAAAAAAAGAAAAAAAAAAAAAAGGAGTATAACATAGTTAATAACAAGAATGTATTTCTTGGGAGACTTTTTAAAATATAGGGACAAAATGAATTTTTAATTCAAATTATAAAGACTAATGACTAAACAAATATTTATTAAAATAAAAGAGAGAAAATGAAAACACTGAGGAGGATGTACCAAACCTTACCCTTAAGACAAACATACAATAGAGAAACAAAAGCACGACAGCAAGAACATAAAGCCTAATAATGAAAAGATTTCTTCATAACCACTAACAAAATCGGTAACTAGAAAACCCATTAGCTTCTTTTGATAACATGCTGAGAATCTCCTGAGGCGCAGAGTTGACGCCAAGGAATAACCGGAGCTTAATCCATGACACCTATTAAACAGAAGACTCGAACCTCAGACCCTTATCAATCTCAAGGAAAAAAGAAGAATAACAATCAAATGTACAGCAACAGTTACACCCCAAATAATTTATTCATAGATTATTTTACTATTGCAATATTACATCTTTATTACACACGGCGGCTTAGCCCACTTATAGTAGATATCCGACCAATGAAAATCATTATAGCCATTCAAAGAATCTCTGGTCACATGCCATTCACATTCATCGCATCTACTTTCATCCCTCTTGGCTTTATAGAGATCATAAACCCCACAACCATCTCTCCAAGTTACACTACAAAAATATAGCGTTGTTCCCCAAACATTTACCGTGAACTCCCAGCTGTAGCGACCATTTGGACCTATCACATGAGTTCCCAAATCATCATCTTTGGATTTACAATGAATGGTGAAGTTTAAACTCTCGTCCAAAAAGTTATAGACGATTACATGGGTTTTGGTTGCGGGTATAATAAAGCCTTCTTCTTCCTTATTGCTTGTTTCAGAAATGGTACATGATGCCTCCCACGAGGCAAAGAACAATATCATTATTAACAACATAATAATTTTGTTAAACAGACTCATGGTTAATTTCGGATTGTATATGTGTCACTCTGGTTAATAAAAAAGAGACCACTTATAAAAAGGTCTCACTAAGTTACAATTTAGGTAACTTACAACCCCTGTAACATGGTAGTGAATCCCACTGTCATGTCATTAGTTTTTGCATGTTTTACGGTGGGTTGTAAGTTATCCAAATTATAACTTAGCAAAACCTATTAATAAAATTTAAAACAGAAATAGTTAATCATAAATGAGAGACATTAGTTGTCCTCATGCATGAGACACACGTGTCTTTCATGAAATGGATAAATTTGTCTTTATATTAATTGAAAAGATAATCTCTTTAAATGTTAAATGAAAATAATAATAATAGTAGTAAATTACAGTAAAATTGAATAGAGCTGACAAAATGGTCATCAGGTCGTTTTTGTGTCGTGTCAAATCTAGGTCGATCCAAACACGATTCATTTAATAATCGTGTCAAAATATTGAAACTCAAACCCGATACGAAAAATAAACAGATTACCCAATAACCTACTTATATATCTATATATTTAACAAAAATTTATATTAGACATTCATGTACACACACACACACATATATACATAAAGTCCTTCTCTAGTGAGGGCATGGATGTCCATTAAAATACAAAAAAAAAACATAGATTTCAATACATTAAAAACTGCATTTTTTTTATCTGTTAGTGTATTAAAATCTATATTTTTTTGTCTGACATCTTCACTTTATTAAAATAGGGATGTCCTCACTAAAAAATTATTATATATATATGGGTAAATTTCACTGTATCCCCTACTAGAGTGACTATTTTCAAAAACATCACTCTACCCCCCAAATGCAGTTAGTTGTAACGGTTGACTGATATTGACTTAAAAAAATACGAGAATGCCCCTAGCCCTAACCAACTAATAGTTTTGTGGCGGTTAACAAAGATAATTTCATTTCGCCCCTTAAGGTCAGACATATTTCAAGTTAAATTATAAAAATAAATTTATTAATGAAAACCCCCTACAAAAAAAAATAGTAAAAGACCTATGAAAAATTAAATTAATTTTTACTTATATTTTAATTTATAAAATATATATAATAATCACAAATTTTATTTACAATATCACCACAATGAAAATTAAAAAAAATTAATTTTTACCCTTATCTTGAATTTAAATATTTTAGGAATATAAATCATTAATATATTAGTTGACTTTTACCATTTGACTTTTACCATTTGAATTACCATTTTATCCTTCAAAGTATCTAAAAGACAAATTAACCCATAAAATTTATTGACATTTCTTTGCTTATATAATTCAATGGATTAAAAATTAGAAAATCTAGAAAATTTAGAGAAATTCAAAAACCGAAGTCTTAACCCTTAATCATAATCCCGAATTTTTATCGGTTTCTTTTTTAATAATAATTCTATTTTATTGAAAGCCATTTTAGTATATTTTTCTTTCCAAACATGAAGCTAAGGGGTAAAATCGTAAAATAATTAATAATTTATAAATATTTAAGTCTATCCAATATTTATCAAAGAATATAAATAAAATATTTATGAAATAATTAATAATTTATAAATATTTATAAATTATTATCTTAAATAATCATAAAATAAAATTATTTACTATTTTCCTTTTTTCTTAAATATTTAATTAATATTTTGTCTTCTTTTCCTTTTTATAAAATAATTAATAATTTATAAATATTAATTATACGATGTAATTAATTAAACATTTATCAATATTAATTAAATATTTAAGATAATTAATAATTTGATAAATGTAAATAAATTATTTATAAATAAAATTATTAATTATTTTAAATTTTAATTAAGGAAAAAGAAATTGGATAAAAGAAAAAGAATTTGGAAATAAAATATTTTTAACTATTAATTAATTAATTTTATAAATATTTTAATTATTAATTAAAAATAATTAATTAAATATTTTCACTTGTAGTGGATGGTAGGGGTGGGTACTATACGGTTCAGTTAATGGTTGTTAAGAAATAGAACCGAATCCAAACCGAATTTCAAAATCGAACCGAACCGAATTAAACTGAAATATTTCGGTTCGATTCAGTTCAAAAATTAAATTCAATTCAATTCCGTTCGATTTGGACATTACAGTTACTTGAACAATTATAACAGATCATAACTTCATTCTTGTTTTTTTTTCTACACGGTAATATTTCCATTTCAATATTTCATTGCCAAGAACCCAAGAATGCACTTTAACCAGGTAAAAACGTTATCTGAAATGATATAATAAAATAAATATATAGTAATTTCACTTAAAACTTAGTTAAGAGTATTTTTCCCAATCAAATATCAATTACAAATTACAAAAATCAAACCCACCAGTGTGTGATCAAATTAAACCAAACAGATCATAATTTAACAAAAATCAAATTAAACCAAACAAATCATTATTTACTTCAACTCATTTTTTATTTACAAAAATTAAATTAATCAAAGAATAAATGAGGTGAAATTGAATTAAATTAAATTGAATTATTAGTTGTTGCTAATGGTGAGTCGATGAGTGAAATTGAACTTAACTCAGTGCTGCTCACCTTCAATGGCGTGACAGCAACGACTGGTGAGTGACCAACAGTAGTTGAGGGTGAGAGTCAAAGTGGTGAGTTCGTGAGAGACTAATCGCATGAGGTTGCGAGAGAGGCTGCGTGACGATCGTCGACATGACTGTGAGAGGCTGTGAGAGAGAGACAATTGTTGTGCATGAGAGAGAGAGAGAGAGAGAGAGAGTGTGTGTGTGTGATTGAGGGTTGAGAGATAGAGAGATGATTGCTGTCGTGCGCTAGTGCCGATCTACATTCTAAAGTTTGATGTAGGAATTGTAATTTGTAATTGATTTTTTACTTTTATTTTTAAATTAAATAATATTTTAATTAAATTGAAGCGACCCTATTGGTTTGTCAGATAATAGAACATAAACCAATTGGTTCGCTTATTTTCGAACTATTCGGTTTTTATCCTCGAAAATGAATCGAACCGAACTAAATATTTTGGTTCGGTTCAACAAAAACTAAATCATATGCCCACCCCTAGTGGATGGCATGGTTAATAATTTATCAGAATTCGAAGCCCAAATAAGGAATAAAATTAGTTTTTTAATTAATTATTAATTAACTGTTTAAGATAATTAATAACTTTATAAATGTAAACAAAATTAATTATTGATTAATTAATAATTAATTAACTAATATTTAATTAATTAAAAAACTAATTTTATTCCTAATTTGGGCTTTAATATTTAATTAATTATTAGTTTTTAATTAATTAATAATTATTATTTTTTCTATAGGGGGATTTCATTAATAAATTTATTTTTATCATTTAACTTGAAATATGTCATACCTTAAGGGGTGAAATGAAATTATCCTTGTTAACCTCCACAAAACTGTTAGTTGATTAGGGTTAAGGGCTATCTTGTATTTTTTTAAGTCACCATCAGTCAACCGTTACAACTAACGGCATTTGGGGGTAGAATAATTTTTTCGTATCCTTGGGGGGCATTTTAAAAATAGTCACTCTAGTAGGGGGTACAGTGAAATTTACCCTATTTATATATACACACATAAAAATATTACACATTTACACAAGTTCTAATCTATATAAAATTTTCTAAATGAAACACTATGTATATGTCGATCCTTTAAAAAAAAAAAAGAGAATCATGTCCATTATTTGAGTTTTAATGACAAGAATCTAGAAATTAATTTAAAATAGAAAATATAATTGTGTCATTGGTCGGGTAAATGGGCCAAGAACTTCAACCTTAACCCTATACGAAAAAAAATCTTGTCTAACTTAACCCAACTTATTTAATAATAGTGTCAAATTTGACGACCCATACCCATTTATTCGTATCATGTTTGTATTATGTAATCTGATTGTGTCAAATTTTACTAGCTCTAGGTTTAAAGACAACTTAATTCATATGATGACAAGAACTATTTCTTACAAAAGTTAACAAGAATGTTCTTACACAAAATTATACATTACCACTTACAAACTCTTCTCTCATGCGGGCTTTCTATTTTTTCATGCAAATGTTTCATTGAATCAGTGTTTGATTCACTATTGAAAATGTCCACACCTAATAATTTCTATACCACTTACTAATGAATTACTCTTAATTAAGTACAATAACAATTTAACAAGGTGTAGCGATGATAAAATTCTCTGCGGATTTGTGATTCCATAGGGCCTCGTCCAAAATGAGGCTGCGAGAGAGGCCTACCTACCTCCACTCCACCCCCACCCCCCATTGCCTTAGGCGACAAACACCCATGACCCAACAAAGGCTACAAACTACAAAGTTGCCATCTGCCAACAAAATCTAAAACCCAAAAATAAAGAAATGAAGTGTTAGAAAAAGAAAACAATATCAAAACGACACACGTTCGCAAGCACAACGCAATCCCAATCCCAATCCAAATCCAAATCCAACTCACCCGATAACAGAGAACGTTTAATAATAATGCACCATTCGACTCCGTCAGCACCGCCGTCAACTCCGCCGTCAATGTCCGTCCCAAGGGACCAAACCAAAGCCACACGCTCCGTTCTAATCACCACCTTATTCTTCTCCCTCCTCTTCCTCGTCTCTCTTTACTCCACGTCATCCTCCTCTCGCCGCTCGATCGACTCACGGACCCAACCCGACCCATTCCTCTTCCCGACCCGCCCAGCATTCCCCTCCAAGATCCCTTCCCACCCGGCCCCTCCCTCTCTCGCTTACTTCATCAACGGTTCGGCCGGCGACGCGGCCCGGATCGTCCGGTTGCTGCACGCTGTTTATCACCCGAAGAACCAGTACCTGCTCCACTTGGACCGGTCCGCCTCGCAAGCTGAGCGCGACAGTTTGGCCGTGACGATCGAATCGGTGCCCCTTTTTAGGGCTGCCCGAAACGTCGACGTAATTGGAAAAGCTGATTTTAGTTACTCGGCCGGGTCGACTTCGATTTCGTCGACGCTTCATGGCGCGTCGATTCTGTTGAAGTTGTCGAAGAACTGGGATTGGTTCATCAACTTGAATGCCGCTGATTATCCCCTTATTAAGCAAGATGGTATAATTTTTTTTTTATAAATTTCTTTGGAGCAAATTCGATGGCATTGTTGTAAATTAGTTAAAATTTTACTTTTTTCGGGGGTTTAATTGCTTTTATCATCTGGGTTATTTGTATAGATTTGGAGGCATTGTAGTTTGAATCTATATCTTTAATAAATCGTATTTTTAATTTTTTTTTTTCAAATGTTTGCAGATCTTCTTCACATTCTATCATATATGCCGAAAGAACTCAACTTTGTGAACCACACAAGCTACCTTGACTGGAGAGAGTATGATTTGATTTATTCACTTTTCATATTTTTACTTGGGCTTTATTTATTTAATTATTTTTCTCATTGCTGGCTCAAAATGATGCAATTGTTTTACTAAATGAAGGTTAGTGATGTGAATCTGGTTTGGTTTTTTGTAGTTCAAGTAGATTGAAGAGGATAATTGTTGATCCAGGACTTTATCTTGCGGAGAAAAATCCAATGTTTTATGTTTCTCAAAAGCGACAGTTGCCCAAAGCTTTCAGATTGTTTTCAGGTGTGTGGGTGTGTGTGTTTTCCTTTTTTGGTTCTTTTTAGGCTTCTATTTGATTGGTTTTTATCGCATTTCCCTTTATTCCTTTTAATGGTTCAATATCGAAATATCACCTTCTTGCATTCTGCATTAATGACAAAACATGCATGTTAGGCAGTAAACTTTCTTATGTGATGTAAATTCTGGATTCCTTAGTATAATTTTAATTTTTCCAAAGACCAATGAGGTATTCTTAAAGATTTCTGAAAACAAAGAGCCTGAGAACATGAGAACCTTCTAGTTAGAATTTATATAGGTTGACAAGAATTTTGCATGACGCTAGAATGGAAACATAGAACATGTTTGGTGCTCCTATAATTTGTTTTCAACTCTTTATAAGCTCAGCCATAATATTTGTTTTACAAAACCCTTCTATCCACATCTCTGGGGAATGAAATGTTGATATAGTAAGATAGCCTACAAGAATTGAGATGTCTTGGTGCAGCTAGAACAGACTTGACCAAGTGAGGTACTGCTTTCTGGTTTCAGAGTTTTAGAATCATGCTCGATAGATCTAGAATCTCTTGATAGAGGGTCTCAAAATATGAACATGAACCATTCAGAATTCATCTTTAGACTCTGAGCATTGATTTTGGTGTTGTATCCTTATTAGAAGCAGCATTGTTGGGGACAGTAGCGTATTGTAAGGAAATGGGATGAATGGGTAATTTCAACTGGGTTAGAAGACTTTGTGGACGTTAGTAGGTACAGGGGTAGAGATTCAGCAAAAATGCCCAGCTGGACTGATTAATTGCCAATAATTTAAAAAAAAAAATGTAGGGCTAGATGGTGGTAAAAGATGTGCAAAGCTAGGTCAAAGTTTACAAAATTAAGAATCTTTAACTTTGTACTTCGATTTCTAACGGTGAAATTCTGTGGTAATTTGGAACAAAAGTATTAATAAAGTTGGGACTATTCATTACTTCACAACTTGAAGATATTGATGATAATTATTTTGTTAGTATTAAAATATCAAGATTTTAGGATTTCATGACTTTATAGTTCACCACCTGGTAGCCAGGATGCTGAAGTGTGAGGTTTGGATGGTTAGCATTTACCAGACTCTCAAACCATGCCAAAAGTCAACCCATCAAGGGATCCATGATTCGAGTGAAATCTGTTGGCTAAAATGTTTCTATATGATGATAATCAAACTTTAAGATCCCCGCACAATGCATCAGTTCACTTGAGATTCCTGACAATGGCAGATTCTTCCCTTTCTGTTTCTGAAACTTTAAGGGTGCAGCCTTTTTTATGGCCTACTAACCATGTGTCTCCATTCAATTTTCTTTTTGGTTATGCAAGCACTGTATCTGGTCTCTATCAGGCTTGAGAACATGGATGCACTCATTGTCATGCCCTATATAATCAGTCTTTACTGTCCCATTACATTTTGGTGGTGCATTGGTTACTCTATACAAATTATCACTGCATGAGGCTTGTTTAAGTTTTCCTCCATTCTTAATTTGCAGTTTCTATGCTTTGGCAAATTTGTAAAATTGTTGCTCTGGCCAAATGGCCATCAAGTACCACTCTTGATATTAGCTTCTGCTTCTGGGACAACTAGACATGTTGAACTAACAGTTCAGGCCTTTTTTCATTATTTGCAGGTTCAACAGTCTTCATTTTAAGTCGTAATTTTGTTGAGTTTTGCATTTTGGGTACAGACAACCTTCCAAGGACTCTGCTGATGTATTTATCAAACACACCTTCTTCCTTTCCCAATTACTTTCCTACTATTCTGTGTAATTCTCACCAATTTAACAAGACCGTCATAAACGACAACTTGCTATATGTAGCCTGTGACAAACCATCCAAACAGAACTGCACGCTTAATTCCACTGAGTTTGATGATATGATTCAAAGCGGAGCAATCTTTGCCTCACAATTCCAGTTTGATGATCCTGTGCTTGATCGCATTGACAGAGAAATTTTGAATCGTAGCCCCGGCAATGTTGTACCTGGTGGATGGTGCTTAGGTGAGCCTGGGAATAACACGTGTTCTGTTTGGGGTGATGCAGATATTTTGAGGCCTGGTCCAGGGTCAGGACGACTTGAAAATCGTCTCATTGAAATGCTTTCGGGTGGTAACTTCCGGTCTCAGCAATGTATGCTTGAATGATATTTATTTCGTCATCCCAACTTTCTGAAAAGGGAAAGAAAAGGAATAAAGAAAGGAGAAATCAACCAGCTTTGAGCTTTCTTTCGCCCGTAAAACAGCTGTGAGAAGTAGACTTCAGCTGCCCATTCTAACAACACCGAATTTTAGTGCATTCAAGGTGAGATTGTCGTAGAGCAACCTAGAAACCGAAAGCTTCCTCTGCCAATGAAATTTTGTATCCATGATCCTTGCTTTATCCAGCTGTAAGATGTAATATTTGTAGTGCATGATCAAGGAATTTTGTAGAACGTGGATGCATATCATGTATGATGGAACGGTTAGTTTGTATCAGGTTCTTACCTATTTACCAAATCAAAACTATTGGCAGAAAGCTATAGCAGTTTTTATTTTTTTTCATTGTTTTGGTTATGCACAAGGTTTGATGGATAATGAAAAACTTGTGAAAAAGTCTTGTCTTTCTGCAATTCTATGGGGTTCAAATCTAGATTTTGCAGGTGCACATACAGGCCAGTAGTAGCAAAGAAAATTGGTAACATTCAAATTTCAAAGAAAATGGCAACGGCTACTGATTGTCTCAAAAGTTTTCGGGGCTGTCACCCAATTGTTTCTCATCTTCAATATCTACTTCCAAGATTTCCTGGAAACAAATCCAAGAATGGCTTGCTATCAGTAACCAGCAACATATTTAATCATTTTCAGAAGCTGAGCTATCATTTGGACATACAAGATTAAGGGTCCTGATTAGTGCATGCAGTTGCGCACTTTCAAGCTCTTATTTTTGGGGGGCCGTCATGTGGGCCCCACAACTCCCCCAATGACAGCTTGACACGCTCGCACGCGACTGCACGCTCTAGATCATGTTTGACAAGATAAATATGGACTTACTGGGATCCTCTGCTTCAAGTAATTGGCAAGTCTTGCAATAACAGTTGAACGTTTGTGCCAAAACCGACCCCTCAGTCTAATCTTCACAAAGGGTCCATCCAATTCAGCTAGCTCAGCCACTCCTAAAATTTATTTCATTTTTTTAACAAAAAAATGTATTTAAAAATAAATAATGAAGATTTCAACTCAATCTCAGCTAAAATGTTGTCACCTGTTATCCCAACTGAAGTATCAAACAACTGGGCAAGCTACAAAAACAGACACAAGATTGAATGATCATAGTTACAAGATTATCAGTGAACCAAGGTGAGATAATAAATCTAAATAAGTTACTAACCTCGACACGAGCATCGGCTATGACCTGCCTAACATTGTCTTCTGTCAAATCTAATGGTGGAAGTGGAACTCCTCCTCCTCCTGCTGCTGCTGCTGCTGTTCTTGTTAAGTTCCTCCTGTCAATGCTTGTGCTTAACAAAATTGGCTTCCTCCTATTCAATTTCTTTTGTTGGCAGTGTGTTGTATGTTTATTGATGGCATTACTATGATTGCAAGTTGATAAAACTTTTCTGAGGAAACAATAATGGTGACAATGGACATGTATTGCCTCCATTGAAACACCCACTTTTGCTCCTCTTAAGCATGTGACATCTAGTTTTTGTTTGTGTATTAATCATATTGTAGATAGAAAAGGCTGGAGGTGGAGTGACGACGTGGCACTTTCTGAACCAACCAGTAGAGAGTTAAGCTTATACCTAGATTTTATATTCATTGTACAGAATTTCATGTTAGTTTAAAAGTTTGAAGAGGTCTGGCTATTGTTGTTTTGATTACTGATAAACATTAATTAAAGCTTATAATAGTGTCCTAATTGAAGTTGATTAATATCAATTATTTTATGTGGGCACTGATAATTACTTGCAATTTATGACTTTTCATTCTTCAGCTTTTGTTCTTTTTCCCTATTCAGTACTCTCGTGCGGGGAGACTTTGTGATTCACTTTTGAAATACGCAAAACAGAAAACACAGGCTGAAAGAAAGAAAATGCATAAAAGTGTTTATACTTATTGATATATAACCATTTTTACAAACATCTTACTGTTGATTGTTGCATCTTATCAAACCATTTTTGTAACATCAGCTTTAGTCTTATAATAATATCTTAACTGCTTCAAATAGCTCTCTCTCTTGCTGCAACCACTCAATCCAAAGGCTTTTATGTTACAAATATGCTTCAGCTAAACAGCTCCAGTTCCAACCACTCCTCGACATTCGGAATCAACACCAACCCCACCTCAATTTGCTCATTGCCTCTATGTATAAATGACCAAAATCAGCCTCCTACATGCATACGCATCCAAAAAACCTTCATCTATCATTTCTCTAGAGTCTCAAATACCTCAGATACGCACATTACATGATGTTCAACCTCAAGCGATCATCCCTGTTCGCAAAGCTAATTCTAACTGCACAGATGACCATATTTGTGGCTGCAGTTGACCCTGCTCCGGCTGGTGGAGAACATCCCATTCTTGAATTTTATTTGCATGACATACTTGGGGGCAGTAACCCCACAGCAAGACCGATCACTGGCTTGCTAGGAAACATCTACAGCGGTCAGGTGCCCTTTGCTAGGCCGATTGGGTTCCTTCCCCCACAAGATGGAGTTGCCATCCCTAATGCCAACGGTGCCATTCCAACAGTTAATGGTCAAAATGGAGTCCCATTGGGAACGGGCTTAGCAGGTACAACTTTTGCGGGAAATGGAGATCAGCAGAACCTAAATGGTAACACTCAGACTCAACTAGGATCTGATGGATTGGGACTAGGTTTCGGAACAATCACTGTCATTGATGACATACTAACGTCTAGCCCTGAGTTGGGGTCACAGACTCTCGGGAAAGCTCAAGGAGTTTATGTGGCAAGCTCAGCAGATGGGTCGACACAGATGATGGCATTTACAGCTATGATTGAAGAAGGAGAATATGGTGATAGCCTCAACTTCTATGGTGTGTACAAGATTGGAAGTGCCATGTCACATTTGTCGGTGACTGGTGGTACAGGAAAGTTCAAGCATGCTTGTGGGCTAGCTGAGGTGCGACCACTGATACCACCTGGTCAACATGTCACAGATGGCGCAGAATCACTGCTTAGGATCACTGTCCATCTCAAATACTGAAAATTTATTACAACTTAAGATTTCGTGTGCATCTATCTGTTTGCTCATGAAAGAGTGTCATGTGGCTTCCATTTTCATTATGTGAATGGGGTAATTATGAGTCAAAATATGTTGTAATCACAATCTTGTCATCTCTTCATTGCTATACTATCACGCATACGGCACACTTACTTAGCATTCCTGCTTGATTTTTGCCGAAAAAGGAGACTATATTAATCATAGAATGTTCATCAGCATTTAAAATGAAAAGGAAAATGAAAACAACAAAAGTTAACAATTATGATCTGTAGATTGCTTTTATTGAAAAAATGGAGTCCTGGACACTGATCATGCGTCCATTCCCCAAAAGTTCCATCTTTAAGCTTTGTATTGCTTGAAAAAGAAAAGAACAAATTGCAAGGAAACAAAAGCAGGTATCAATCATGTTGGCAGCAGCTAAATATATTTCTCTAATCCTAAATGCATACAACTCAACGAAACGTACCATTTACATATGTCCTCAGGCATAGGATCACGACAAGGCGGTGATGTTGGTGCGGGAAAGTAGAGCTGCTTGATCAAGGCCATGGAGACAATCTATCATGTGCATCCGCAATGAAGCAGGACCTTTGGCCATGCTCATTCCCATCTCACCAGCAATACCATATACGGATAATGCTGAAATTGTGGCTTCAAAAGCGTGCGAAGGATCAACCGCAACAAAAGCTGCAATCAGAGCAGTGACAGAGCATCCTGTTGCCGTAATTTTTTGCATCATGGGCACCCCATTGTGAGCACCAACAACCCTCCTCCCATCTGTTATAATGTCAACCGCTCCAGACACAGCAACTATGCCACCACTTGCTTCAGCTAAGCATTTTGCTGCTTCCATTGCATCCATCGACTCATGGGAGCTATCTACACCCTTAATAATAATAAAATAATATTAAACAAACTAATTATTGGAGTAGGTGTGATGCTAATGAATGAACAAATTTTTTATTTTTAACCTAAGCATCCACATTTATAACACACTAAGCCTATGTTGCAAAACAATGTCAAATTAGTTATTTAAAGAAGAAAGAGTTTTAAAAATGAAAATTACCTTGGTGGGTCCCACAGAGGCCTGAGAGAGCGCGATAATTTCGGAAGCGTTGCCTCTAATGACAGTGGGCTTGAGTTGGACGAGTTCTAAGCAAGCGTTTAACCGGAAACAGGAAGCGCCAGCGGCAACGGGGTCGAGAACCCAAGGCTTACCCCACTGAGACGCCAGTTGGGCAGCGGCCTTCATAGACGGTAGCCAGTTGGCGGAGAGCGTGCCCACGTTGACGTAGAGCGCGTGGGATTGTGGAGTGAAGTCGGGGATTTCTTCGATAGTATGAATCATGGCCGGCGATGCACCCGCGGATAGCAGAGTGTTCGCCACCAAATCCATTGAGACGTAATTCGTGATGCACTGTATCAACGGTGATTGGGCCCGCACAGCCGACAGGTGGGCCCATGCCCTCGGGCCCCACTCGTTAGGTTCTTGCTCCATGTTATTCTGCGAGTGATAAGATCAGAATGATCGGTTGAGGAAGAAGAAGCGAGTTTTAAAAACCAACTTTATTATCTAATTGATTTAAAAGAAGATTACTTTATATAATTATTTCAAAAAAAAAATTATTCTTTAACAGGGTTTATGACTTCATGTATTTCCAATTAAAAAACTCTCTATATATTTTAATATCTATATAACATAATTAATTATTAATATTTATAAATGATATATAGTATGAACGTCGGCATAAAAATTTATCCGTAATTAAAAAAAAACATGAGCTTACATTGAAATTTATTATTATTTTTAATTTCCGAATTTTAAATTCATGTGTGTATCTACCCTTCAGCTCAATAAATAAATATAATTGGACAATGTAATTTAAAAAAATTACGGATAGTGAAAGATAAAAAAAAAAAAGTCCGTATTTTAAATTCACTATTATTTGGTTAATGATAGTGAAAGATATTAAATAAAAAAAATCGTAAATATAAAATAAAATATATTTTTTAAATAAAAACATTTCTTTTGAAAAGAATGATGAATAAGGAATATCATTGTTAAATGGAAGAAGTTATTAAATATGATATGTCCAAATGGACAGAATCAAATGATGAATAAGGAATTCTAATCCCAAAAGGGAGTTTTCTTAAAAATGAAAATTCGTAATATTAAAACTGGAAAATTATTCTTGTCCCATTTTCCATATATGCACTGCCAAGCATGGGACGATACATTTCAGAGCCCACGAACGCTCACGGTTCGCTCGTGGACTAAGTTGGGCTTAGAGATTCGATACACGGACCGTCGAAACACGACACAATTTGACGCACAATTCATTAACTTGTAATATCATATATATTAGGCAGGCCAACGAAATATTTCTTTACAAGGGAAATGCTCCGTTCCATATTGGGATATTATAATTTTTAAGTTATAATTATAATTAAAAAAATTATAATTATAAAATAAAAATTATTAATTATGTAATAAATTTGAATTTTAGAAAATAATTTTGATAAAAATAATAAAAATATTACAAGTTTTTCATCATATAAAGAGTGGATCAAATCAACTTAACTTTCAAGGTATAACAGTTAGTACTGTAACTTTTACATTATAGTTGTTCTCAATACTAAATAGGGCTGAATAGTTTCAAATAATTTTTGGAAAAATTATCATTGCACCACTTTTTCTTTTTATCGTATATACATACATAACCACCACAAAATTTTAACATGTTCTTTGGACCACCTTTGTTTTCAAATTTGTATCAATCAACCACTTTTACACTTTAAAATAACTATTTTACCCCTAAATAAATTATAAGACTATTTTATTCTATAAAATTTTAAAAAATTATAATTACAAGATTACTCCTAAATTTAATAAAATAAATAAATCTCAAAATCCAAAGATGTTAATTTTTTATAATTATAATTTGATTTAAAAATTATTATTTTAATTTTTTTTAATTATAATTTTATTTAATTTGCATAGGAAAGTTTCTTAATTTTAATTATAGGAAACTTTATAATAATTATTGGGAACTTTTCTCTTCATGTTAATTTTTATAAACTTCCATATACTTAATTTAATTATAAGAATCAAATGAAATTATTATTAAAAAATTACAAAAATTAACATTATAATTATAAAAATTTAACATCTTAGACTTTGTGATTTATTTATTTTATTAAATTTAGGGGTATTCTTGTAATTATAATTTTTTATTTTTTAAAATTTTGTAGAATAAAATAGCATTTTAATTCGTTTACGGGTAAAATGGTTATTTTTAGTATCAAAGTAGTTGATTGATATAAGTTTAAAAACAGAGGTGGTCTAAAGAACGTGTCGAAATTTTGTGGTGGTTAGATGTACACATGACAAAAGAAATGTGGTGCAGTAATAATTTCCCATAATTTTTTAGTGGTAGCGCAATTAATTAAGTTTGATCAATTGTTTGAACTATAACAAAACAAATATATGATAGTATAAATGAAAGATTCATTTCAAATCGCTCAAATTTTCTCTTTTTGGATCTGCCATGAGGAAAAGAGCTTGTCCTTGTTTGACATCCTCAGTTATTTTCATGATTTGGGGAGCAATTAGAGATTAGATTTTTTTTTAATATAATTGCTTTGTTTGTACCGTTGCATCTTTGAATATTGCAGATTCAAAATTGAGTTTTTTCAAAATTCCGTTATGGCAGTTATTTGGCGCTTATTTCCCATTTGCTCAAAGGGAGAGTAACAAAGTATTGAGGACAAAAGTCACCCCCGTACTCTTCTTAATAACACAACACAATGCACCTAATCAATCACGCCTACATGATCCTTGATCTATCTAATGTGCAAGACTGCAAGCTATAAATACTTTAGCAATGTACAGAATATATATATATATATTAACATCGACAATAATGCTGAGGCTTGTGATGCTTTTAATGAACCAACTAGTCTCTTAATGTCACACAAGCCGTTGACATACAATAATAGATGTATCGTAAATTTATCAATAGGTACATCATTGTATCAATACGTGGCAAAATAAAACTTCTGACATGCCTAAAGAATAAAGATTTGAATTTCATGTTACAAAACAATGTGAAATTACTCCTTTAAGAAAAAAAAATAAAAAATGAGAATTACCTTAGTGGGTCCCACAGAGGCCTGAGAGACCGCAATTTCGGAAGCGTTGCCTATAATTAATGACGGTAGGCTTGAGTTGGACGAGTTCTAAGCAAGCCTTTAATCGGAAACCGGAAGGGCCAGCAGCAACGGGGTTGAGAACCTAGGGCTCACTCGACTGAGACGCCAGATGGGTAGCGGGCTTCATGGACGGTGGCCAGTTGGCGGAGAGCGTGCCTACATCGACATACGTAGAGTGCATGGGCGTGTGGTGTGAAGTCGGGGATTTCTTCCGTAGTGTGAAGCATGGCCGGCGATGCACCCGCATGTAGGAGTGTATTCGCCACCAAATCCACTGAGACGTAATTCATGATGCACTGTATCAATGGTGATTCGTAATTCGTGATGCACTATATCAACGGCAATTCCGCCCGCACAGCCGATAGGTGAGCCCACGCCCTCGGGCCCCACTCGTTAGGTTCTTTCCCTGTGTTTTTTTCTCTCTTTGACAAATAGATTTTTTTTTTTGTTCTGCGAGTGATAAGAATTGGGACGTAAGCAATTAGCTTCGTGCTTGGGATTGAGGTTCGGTAGAGTCATAGTACTAAAATAATTGGTAAACACAAGCTGCTGTAACTTAAAAGTTATGTTGATATGATTTTTCACTTATATGATGAAAAATTTATTATATTATTAATAATTTTATTAAAATTATTATTTAAAATTTATATTTACTACATACTATTAATTTTTATTTGATAGTTACAGTTTTTTTTTCACAAATGGTAGTAAGCTTTTAAGTTCTACAACATCTCAATTCCAAACAGAAACTCGTACTTGGCAATTCACATTCTTTAACTTGTCAAATTAGTTGCTGTAACATCACACAAGGGCTCCCTTGTTGCATAAATCGTGGTTACATAAATCGTTGGATATGGTGGACAAAAATCCCGGGCTGTAAAATAAAAAGAATAAAAAACTAAAATGGTAGTGATACCGAGTATAATGGTCAGTAGGCAACCGGATGAAAAAGAACACGTGAATTTATACTATCATTGTATTTGTTTTTAATTTCCTCAATTTCTACACAACTTCTTTTTCCTTTTTTCAAACCTGCTTACATCATTGTATTTATACTATCATTGGATTTCAGTTTCACGTCTCATATTGAAATTAAATCATTTTCTTTTTAGCTTTTTACACCATTTTCTTTTTCTTCACTAATTCCATACATTAAATTTTAAATCAATATTGACGTGCATCGAACATCTTCAATTAATAATTTTTGTATTGCCAGCTTAAATTTCCATGATTTCTTCATGATCTCATCGCATATATTATATATATATTTCACTTTTGTGATCATGGAAAAAAAAAATGTTTACAAGCATTCAAAATCAGTATATGCTTTCATTACGGGCGATCAAATTAATAACATTTTCTCTCACATCACGGGTTGTGGGCCTCATCCTGGTGGTGGGTATGGGTAGGTAGTGCAGAGTCGGTGCTCTCACTTTGATGTCTACTAACCGACAGAAAAAACATAAATTTCAATACATTAAAAATTATATTTTTTTATCTGTTAGTATATTAAAATTTGTATTTTTTTATTTGTTTTAGGATGCTCTCATTAGAGTATATATATATATATTTCTTTTCAATAAAGTCATAAACAATTTCATATTTCATTTAAATTTTGAAGAACAAAATACAATTTCAATCTACACTATCAACCAAATTAAACATCTTTTCTATTTCAAAGCCTTAATTTTATACATTTAGTAAAAAGAATCAACACTTGGAAGACTGTAAACAACTATGACCCAATCCATAAATTACAAGTTTTGTAAATACCATTACTTGTGATGATGAAGATGGTAATGGACCTCCACCAATTGTTTACAGCAAGGACGATTGAAATACAAGGCAACCGCTTATCAAACATTCATATACCATGGAACCCATGGCTGCAATGGTATTAAAAAAAAAATACTTTCATAATTGCAACTATATTGACATTGATTAAAAAACAAATAACTCCGTCCTTATCATCAAATTCTTCGTGGGAATCATCAACATCATAATGTTTTCATATTAATTGGAACCATTTTTATACTTGCTAACAATGGATAAACTTTGGCAGACAAAGATTATGAAATATTATGGTTTTTATCCTTTTTTATTTAGATTTTTTTTGGGACAGGTGTCAGGAAAAAGTATAAAAATTATAAAAAATGATAAACTATGTATTAAATGGGATATAAAAAGAGATAATAATATCTCAGAGTTTGCAATGATAATTATACGAGTATTAACTAAAATATATTGATGGTTAATCAATTGGCGGGCTTGAGGAATAGTTGAAGTTATACCCCAACAAAAAAGAATGTTATCCAAATGCATTTTAAGTAATTGTAGTAAAAACAAATTAGTTGACCTTTTGTCTTTTCCGACGATACGAATATATTTAAATAATTGTCATTCCGTAAGACCATAATGAAAATACAATTTTTGTTTTTTTTTTCTAAACGAATTCGATATATTTCCAGAATTTTCAATTGAATTTACTGAAGACAGGGGCATGGTAAGAAAACATAAGAGGGTCTAATCTTACCGCTCCTAACCAAATTCGATAACATTAGAGTATTAGACGGCTCAATCAAATTCATTTATTACTCTCACTCAGATTTTAACTATTAGTACAATTACGTTTTTCTTTTATCTTTGCTAACCATTTCCTTCCTTAACCAAGCATTAACATTTGGTGGGAAGTGTTAATAGTCATCTTTGTCAATCTATCATTCACGAAATTACAACCTCTACCAATGTGCGCCAGAACATATAATTGCCATAAACTTTATTCAATTTATCAATGTGCGATAACACCCAATCGATTTCAAACAATAACAATATAACCGGAACCAAAATAAATAATTTTCCTCACAAATCACGAAATACAATCAGATTTACAAGAAGACAAACAAATTAGTATGGGTGCGCTTCAGAGTGTGGTGATGTAACTTTTAAGCTACAGTTGTTGTGGAAAAAAAAAGTTATAATTATAAAACAAAAGTTAATTGTATGTATTAAATATAATTTTTAAATAGTAATTTTGACAACATTATTAAACATACAATATATTTTTTATTATACAAGTGAAAAATTATATCAACATAGCTTCTAAAGTACAGCAGTTAATGTTTATTAAACACTTTAGTGCTGAGCTACAGCTGTCTAACCTCAATCCCAAGCGCACCTTATATCTGCTTTCCCATCTGCCTTCGCATGTATTCTATGTCGGCTCAATTCCAAAAACATAAAAATAAACAATAATAATTTCACTTAAACTCAATTCACAATCAGCTTCGTCTAACACGCAATAATTACATCAAAGTTGCATGGACTTAGCCTTGAAGCTTCATTGTTGACCTCGCAGATTACAAGCTTCATATAATTCTGTCCGGTCCTGCTTCTCGGTTAAGTCAAACCAAAGCTGTAATCTCTATCTACTATTTTCTGAACGATCGTCTTTATTATTTGGGAAAACGTATGTATCTGCCACACGTTACTGCTCGTCAGGACAGGGATACATTTTATTTCATTTCTAACATTTTCACATAATAAAAAATTTTCTTTGCAACCGGCAGGAATCCGGTATTCGGCTACTTTCATACCAGATATTAACTAGCACCTGCTGGTTTATACAT
Source organism: Clausena lansium (assembly GCA_030449835.1). Taxonomy (NCBI): domain Eukaryota; kingdom Viridiplantae; phylum Streptophyta; class Magnoliopsida; order Sapindales; family Rutaceae; genus Clausena; species Clausena lansium. Next base: position 65,050 of record JASUUF010000335.1, read on the forward strand.
CTCTCTCCTCCACGACGCATGCCATGTTCCCATTGGTTTACTTGTTTGAGCGAGATCTGTTACTAACAGAAACTGTAACTTAGCAAGGTCCCATTAAAAGACCCACGAGTGTGACTTTTGCGAAGGAAATTGAAGGAACTAATAGATTATCCGATAAGACTAAGCTATGATGCGATAGAAACTTAACAACTGTCCTCAGTGACGTAATTATATGTGATGTAAGCAATTAGAATTTAAGAAATGCTCGAGGTATATATGTCTCGGCATCTATAAATAAGCTTCGTAACCATCATTCAAAGGCAGGATGTAATAATCCAAGAACTACTTAAAGAAATAAAGTACACAACTTTCAGGCTTCAGCTCTCTTCAACTTCTTATCTTTTTATTCAATGTATAGGTTCCGAGAAAGGATGCAGGAGCTTGATGGACCCATAACCCACAGCTAAGCTACCCATATATCGGAAAAAAGGATTAGTGTATATCCTGGCAGCCAGGTTCTACATTTCAATTTTATTAATTATTCCAGTTATTTAATTATTTTGAGAACAATTAATACAATTAATCCTTTTGTTCTATATATTAATAATTAGAAAATGAGTACAGATTTTCCAAAGATAGAAGCAAAAGTCTATAATTTTGTAGCAAAAGATTTACCTAGCAATAGCTATATACCATTAGGAACTACCAACTTTGGAGATTTTGCACCTTTCGTCTTGTATGGTCCTGGAGGACTTCTTGAACATAAACAATTAAATTGGACAAATCTATATCTATTGAATAAATTAGGAACTATTATAGATAGACAAACAAGAGAAATAATAGATGAAATAAATAAAACAACAGATCAAAAGAAAATTGAAAAATTATTACAAAAACTACCGGAAAATTTACAGAAATTAGTGCAACAACAAAAAACTTTATCCGAGAAAATAGAAACATTAAATCAATTAGACAAAGGTATACACACTCAATTGTTAGAACTCAAAACCGAATTAAAAGAAATAAAAAATTGCTTAGAAGAATTAAGACAAGGTTTAACATTTCACGTAAGCCTCCACCCAGAAGGCCATGATGATTAATATACAATAATACGCTTAGCAATTACGTAAAAATTAAGCCAATTAAGAAAAAGAATTAAGAGGAACAGGTTGATTAACAAAAGATTAATTATATTAGATGGCAGGTTGGATTATTTCATTATTCTTATGAATTATTTTCAATTAAAGCTACTAATAATTATCTTGCAGATTTCTTATCCAGAGATGGAGGAGACAACTAACATCGAAGAATTATCTGAAAGATTTAAAGAATTACAAAATTCAGTTGCAATTATGAATCAGAATTATGTGACACTGAATTATCAAGTCATGGGATTACAAAGTCACATGCTTGAAGAAATTACTCGTGCCAAAGTAAGCATGACACAAATTATTGAAAAAATTAATGCATTTGAAAAAACCAACAAAAAAGATGCCAACAGCCGATGTGATATCGGTGAATTATCTGCTGAGCCTGAAAGTAAGATTTCTACTCAAAAAGAATTATTGGCGGCTACAGAAAACCCTGCAACACATAACGATGTGGCACCCACATCAGAGACATCAACTTATGCAGAATTAGTAAAAAACGACAAAAGAGAAAAAGAAAAGATGATGCCTAAAAAAGAAGAAAAAGGCCCATCCATTCTTGAAAAAAGAAAAAGGCAATATTTGTCTTATGTAAAATACTTGTTAGAAAAGAAAAATCCAGAGAAATGGCTTTGCATTGCAAGCCAGCAAAATCTCAACAAAGCAATTATATTCCCAGGAGCAGATCCGAAGTTTGTTAGAGGACTTTACGATCAAGGACTTATCTACTGTATTTATCCAGGAAGAAGTTGCAGAGAAGTAGAAGCTTTGCCTATGGCAATCCTTGAGTCAGCAAGAACTTATTTTGGAATTACCAGAGCAGAACAAATTTATATTAGATTTTATTCAACAATTCCAGAATTTGTTGGAGAAGAAGTTATCAAGGCCGAACATATTGTCAAGATAGGTATCACCAGAGAGCCTATTATTGGCAATCATGTGGTCCAAGAATTTAACGAAGAACAACAACTCCAGATTATGACAGCCAAGAGAGCATTGGGATATAAAATTATGTATAATGAATTAAAAGAAATATTAAGATCGGAGGAGATTCCTTGGGTCTACACCAGTGGAAAAGCAAATGAGTTATTGATCTACAGCCAAAGCAAAGTGAGCCAAAGTACCCCAAAGAAGCAAGTAATTGAATCATGGTTCAACGTGTTAGCAAAAGCACAGATGACGATGAGTGAAGAAACAGCTCAACACTTTTGCCAGCTCATGAAGAAAGAAATAATGCACAAGTGTGACTTCTGCGAAGAAAAAGAAGATGTGACTAGCAGCCAAAGCTATGATGAAGATGGAATCTTTATCCCAACTACTACTTAGCTTCACAGCTTTCCTCTTTAAGAGATGCTCGAGGAATGCCTTAGCATCTATAAATAAGCTTAATATGTAATCCAGAACTACTTCAAAAATAAAGTACTTTCAACTCTCTTCAACTTCTTCAGCTTCTTATCTTCTTATTCAGAGTATTTAGGATGTAAAACTTTGACTGGTCTGTACTAAAGGCATACAAGTCCACGTATACACTTCAGTGAGAATTCATTGATTCACATCAACAACTAAGGTATGAAAATTAAACTCCCTTAGCACGTAACTAGGATGTGCTTACCATGGTTGAAGGTCTGTATGTGCGTGTTTCCTATAGACTAGACGTAAAAGCAGAAATAAATATGATGAATGAAGATCAAATAAATAAGTTAATGGAAAATCCTGAATTAATAGAACAATTTAATAATTTAAAACTTACGGCAGATGCAATTTCAAGTAGAAGACCTAATGACCCTGTTCCGAGTGAATACTTGGTGTCCTAAAAGTTTACTATGTGATGGTCTATAACCATTGGGTAATATTGATTTTGCAACATTTTTAATTATTGTTGGTTGATTTTCTATGTGTCACTTTTTTACTATTAAATGTTTTATACTAATGGGTAATTTTTTTTATTTTAAATATTTTGTTAGGGTTTTTATTATTGGCCTTATTAATTGTATCAATTAAATTGTAATTTATTTATTTCTTTGCATTAGGAATTTGTCTAATTCTAGGTATTTAATAGATTATATGGATTAATTTGTCTAGTCTTTTGGATATTTAATATTTATTCCTTTGTATTAGTGTTCACATGGTGTACTATTATAAAGCTTACATATGATATTTCATGTACTCATGGAGTTTTAATCTTCGTGTCTTCAATTCATATAATCTTTGAATATACATTCTTTGATGATTACTTTGATCTCCTCGGGATGGAAGGTGTTTATTTTGAGGGGATCTGATATTTCATATACTCGTGAAAGTCTTCGTGTCTTCAATTCATATTGCCTTTCAATATACATTCTTTGATGGTTACTTTGGTCTCTTTGGAATGAAAGGGTCGTTTATTTTGAGGGGATCTAATATTTTCTATACTCGTGGAGTTTTAGTCTTCATGTCGTTAGTTCATATTGTTTTTCAATATACATTCTTTGATGATTACTTTGGTTCAGGGCCGGCTTTAGAGTATTTGGGGCCTTAGTCGAATTTTTTTTATGAGGCCTTTTATTATTTCGCAATTTCAATATTCAAAATTCATTCTATTTTTAACTCTTGAATTTCAACAATAATAAAAAAGATTCTAAAAAATTTCATAAACAAAACCTAAAAAATAGTCACGAAGATATCTTTTTCACTTCCATAAAAACTATTACAAAATAAATAAGACCAATATAATTTTTAAATAGAATATTTACAATGACATAACATATATTAATTAATTAATTTTTTTTAATTGAAAAGGTTAATAATTTAATTTTTTTTCCTTGGAAAGACTAATAATGAATGAAATAATGGTTAGATAATATTATTAATTATATTTCTTTAACATTAAGGTTACCAAATATAGATTTTCTATAAAAATAATTATTAATTAGATAGATATCTAATAAACTTTTCTATTTCCTACAATACGTAATTTAAAAAAATCTTTATTAATAAGAAAATTATTAAGAAAATATTTACAAACTAAGGCCTTCCAAAAATATGGGGCTTTAGGCGACTGCCTTGTTCGTCTATACCTAAAGCCACCACTGCTTTGGTCTCTTCGGAATGAAAGGGTCATTTATTGTATTGAGGGAATCTCAAGAAAGCAGGAAACACAATTAAAAACGAGTGATGCTTGCTTAGCAAGTTTAATTAAGTTGATTCCACTAAGTTACCAATAATACTGTAAAAGTATGAGGAAGTCCAAAATTGTATAGGATTGTGATCCAATCCATGTAAAAATCCTTTGTGTGATTTACTTTCTGCGAGTAACTATTCTAACAAAATTGATAATTTTAGGGTGAATGAATAGTTCAATTGATGTTAAACAATAACACATGAATAGTATTTATAATATTGTAATTTATTTATTTCTTTGCATTAGGAATTTGTCTAATTCTAGGTATTTAATAGATTATTATATGGATTAATTTGTCTAGTCTTTTGAATATTTAATATTTATTCCTTTGTATTAGTGTTTACATGGTGTACGATTATAAAGCTTACATATGATATTTTATATTCTCATGGAGTTTTAATCTTCGTGTCTTCAATTCATATCATCTTTCAACATACATTCTTTGATGATTACTTTGGTCTCCTCGGGATGGAAGGGTTGTTTATTTTGAGGGGATATGATATTTCATGTACTCTTGGAGTTTCAGTCTTCGTTTCTTTAATTTTATATTGCCTTTCAATGTACATTCTTTGATGATTACTTTGGTCTCTTTGTAATGAAAGGGTCATTTATTGTATTGAGGGAATCTCAAGAAAGCAGGAAACACAATTAAAAACGAGTGATGCTTGCTTAGCAAGTTTAATTAAGTTGATTCCACTAAGGTGGTAGTAATACTACAAAAGTATGAGGAAGTCTGAAATTGTATAAGATTGTGATCCAATCCATGTAAAAATCCTTTGTGTGATTTATTTTCTGCAATTAACTATTCTAACAAAATTGATAATTTTAGGGTGAATGAATAGTTCTATTGATGTTTAATAATAGCACGTGAATAGTATTTATAAATAGTGTTTTTAGGATAATTAATTTACTTTAATTAATTCTCTAGGTTGTTTGGGCGAGGATTCCACTAAGACACGCGTTGCTTCTGATTACCTAGAAGATCCCCCTTGGCTGGATAGAATTGGGCCATATTGAAATTCAGACTTTGTCTACGATCCCTCGAATTCTATTGTATAGTCCAGAGAGTAAGGCCCAGGATGTATACGAGCTTATTGTGGCCCAAATATACTCCTGTAGTAACTTTGACTTCTAGTTTGTTGACTTGCAGAGACTATGCCCTTTTGGGGTAGAAAAGGTTCAGCTATGAGTGGTAGTGTGGGAGCGAGATATTGTAAAGTGAATAATGAAGAACCTTACATTGATTTCCTAGGGTTAATATTACTATAAAATATAGTTGTCGTAGGGTTAATGTGGTTGTAAAATATGGTTATTGTAGGGGTTAACCTTGAGCTTGTAAAATATGGCTATCGTGGGGTTAATATAATTGTAAACTAATGAAAATGCTAATTGTGATCTTGACCTTAAAGATGATATTTTAAGGTTTTGGTGACTGAAAAGGTGCAATTGTGGAGTTTTGGATGCGTTTCTAGTATTGAACTAATATTCTAGAAAGGTTTAGTGACTCAGTTAACCTAATACGGCCGTAACTCTATATTGGTTTTAAAAAAAAAGGTACGATTTGCAGGTTTTGATTGACTTAATTAGGAATAGAGGCTTGTTCTTAACCAGAGAAGTGTTATGGTGATAAAGGAGCGGCAATGGATGTTGTTTTGGGATTACTTACAGCTTAAGATAGGCCTTCAATGGTGGTTTTAATCAATATAGAGGTTTTCTCCCTTATTATGCTGTGTTTACTTATCCGGAATCGAAATGGAATTTACGTGGAGCCCACAATTTAGGGATTCATTACCATGATTCGGATTCCCAAGGGGGGAGTTGGGAATCAGAACCCTATTCCCCGAATTTCCTTTTATGCCCCCATTAACTTTTTATTTTTCCACAAATACCCTCAAAATAAATAAAAAAATATAAATAGCAAAAAAATAGAAAAAAACAAAAAATTCCCTAAATTGTTCTCTCTCTCTCACGAAACTCTTGATTTCGTCTCCATTATAATTGCTTCCATGACTATTGCAGCCAAAATCGACCACCATCGCAGATCTCGATCTTCTCTTCCATGATTGTTGCCAGTTTCGTCACTGTTGGGCCATCGTGATTTTGTCTTCGTCTCGGTTTCATGATAAAGATGGCAATAGTACCAGCAAACCCGCAAACCTGCCCAAACTCACTCGCCAAAACCTGCTCGCCATTGCAGAGTAATTTTGTGGATTCTTGGCGAGTTTGGTATCACTAATTCAAACCGGCAATAGGTTGTTGCGGGTTTGGTGTTTGGCAAAAATCTAGCGAATCCCCGCATGGGTATCCACCAAACTCGCACCTTTATAATTATTTTAAAATTTTAATTTTAAAATAATATTTAAACTTAAAAATATATAAATGAATAAATGGTTAAACGTGTGGCTAGTCCCTAATTTCTAAAGTCGTAACCTAAAAATTGTTGTGTGCTTGGTATGAAAATGCATTTTTATTTCAATAGAATATAATATCTAATATAACATCTATTGCATTATACATTACAAACTTAAAATCATTTATCTTTTTTTCTCGATAAACTTATAGATGCAAATTCTTCTACTAAAGCAGGGAGTAATAAATTCTTCGAAGATGAAGATATTGTTGATGAGGTAAGGAACTAAGTTTCTTTAACTTAATACATGAATTATTAGATACTTATTATAATTTCATATGGACTATTATTCTTTAAATTAATGCATGAATTATTTCATTATTTTGTCATAATTTTAATATTAATCTTTAACTTAATATTAACATTAATCATTGTTGTAGGAATTATGTTGATGGGTGTTAATGGCGATGAATGAAATGAAGATCTTAACTTTTGGACCTTTTGTTGAATGATAATTGTTACTCTTGGATACTAGCTTGTGTTTTTTTTTTTATGGATTTATGTATTTTATACTTAAATTTGAGAAATTATTTAAGATTGATGTTGAAATTTAAAATTTTCATTTACATTGATTAAATTTAGAATTGAAAATGTTATGTGGAATTGTAGATTATTATTATAAATTTATATATTGAACATTTGTTATTTTAAATATGGGAACCTACAAAAAATCATACCATTACTGTTATTCATGCGGGTTTGGTAATTTAAATTTTGTGCGGGTGCGGGTTTGGTAATGGCAAACCCACTGCGGGCAGTGCCCATTGCCATCCCTTTCATCTCCATCTCGTTTCACCTTCGATTTCATCTCCGATGTGATGATGATGATGATGCCGACGATGATGCTTGCTGTTGCCATTGTTGTTGATGATGATGATGTTTGTTGATACCGGTGATGACGGTGATGTTGTTGCTGTCGTTGTTGATGGGCGCAGTTCCATTTCCTTTAATGAAAAAAATGATGCTGATTGATGATGATGATTATTATTATTATTATTATTGATGATGTAATTGTGGTGGTGATGATGAAGGTGATGTAATTGTGATGACGATGATGAAGATGAAAGTGAATTTTGATGTTGATGAAGAAGAAGAAATGAAATTGACAGGAGGAGGAAGAAGATATTTGTGATGATGATGTCGATGAAGAAGATGAAATTGACGATGGAGAAGTAACGAAGAAATTGCATAAAAGAGAGAAAGAAAAAAGAGAAGAAGAAGAAGAGGGAGAAAAAAGAAGAGAGATAAAATAATAATAAAAAACAAAAGAGGAAAAAATTATTATTACTATAACTATTACTATTATTAACAATAATTTTCTTAATAATAATAAGCATAATCATATAATAAATAATAAATTAAGGGTATTTATTATTAATTATTTTTATTAATATTATCATTATTAAATGTAATAATAATAATAATGTCTTTATCTTTTTTAATATTATTTTATTAAAATTTATTATTTATTATTATTTAAATGTCATTATTATTATTATTAACTTATATTAACTTTGTTATTTTAATTATTATTAATTATTTTTATTATTATTTTTATTAATGTTATCATTATTAACATTTATTATTATTAATTTTATTGTTTTAATTAATATCATCTTTATAATAATAATAATAGCTTTTTATAATTGAGGGCATTTTAGTAACTTGAAACAATTTAGCTTACTCCAATTCCGATTCCAGGATAAAATAAACACATCAATGGGATTTCAACCCATTCCGATTCTGATTCCTACAGTTCAACTAAACAACTTATTCTGATTTCCATTTCTCATTTTCATTCCAGCTTATTTCGATTCCAGCCCATTCCGATTACTGACAAGTAAACGCAGCATTAATGTTAATTGGAGGTTGCAGAGTTGTTGTTTATGGTTGAGAATGTAGAAAATCATAGAAACTATGTTACTGAAATAAAGGTTACATTGTTGATCATCTTGAACAGTGAATAAGGGAGTAGAATCCCTGTGAAAATAGGAATGGCATCGTGATCTTATACTATCTTAATGATAAAGAGATTTGGTTTTCTCTTTAGACAAGATCATGACTACCTTAAGGATTAAGTTGCTTTACTTACTTACCAAGTAATGTGGCTTAAAAGAACAAGTTAAGCTTAATATGAAATTAGGGTTTTTAGAAGGCCTAATGGGCTTGGGCAAGAGATTATTGTTGGATCGAGAATACTTGTTGGATCAAGGCGCTTGAAGCAATTTCCCAATAGGTCACCTATTGGGAAATTTCTCCAGCTTCAGTACATTTAATTACAAAGTTTTGAAATAAAAGTTATTATATTCCTCTTAAAATCAATTGGTGATAAAAAAAAATGGGCATTAAATCATTTAACTTTATCCTTCCATAGTCCTAAGGGTGGTTGCGAGCCCCTCATAAGGCCAACAATATTGATCCTTCTGCAAACTTAATTATGAGCTTGATTGGGCTTTCTATGGTTATTGGTTCTCTACTAGCCTTTTATACAATATATTTCCTTATGGACCAAGTACTTTTAAGTAGGTTTCTGCAAGGATTCAATGAACATTGGGCGTTACTTACACATATATGTTTCTTCTAAACCACGATCCACGGTGAATGTCCTAATGTAACACCTTGGGTCCACCATAAAATATACATTATGGTTTGGAGTGGACTTTTGAGCGTAATGACTATTTTTAGGTAGTAACAAGATTTATATTTACCTACATAATTTAAAATAGGTCTAAATTCTTAACATATTTCTTCAATTTTCTTTTGATATTCTTGATAATAAAATAACTGTTTAATTTCCTTCTCTAGGTTATGTCCAGTTTGGTGCAAAATTGTAAAATTCAATTGCAATTATGAATCAGAAAGTCGTGACATTGAATTATCAATTTATGGGATTCCAAAGTCACATGCTTGAAGAAATTACGCGAGCGAAAGCAAGCATCACACTAATTATTGGAAAAAGTTAATTCATTTGACAAAAGCCAAAAAAAAAAAGTCGGTATTAAATGTGATATTGGTGATTATCTATAGGGTTCAGATCTTTTCATTATCTGCCTTAGTAGGATTCATTCTTTTATTAGTTACTTTAACCATCTCTTTTCTTTTCTTTTTTTTATGTGTGCTTTAATAGCTACTTCACGTTACATTTGTGTTCCACAATGAAGAGTTTTGTTTTCAAACCTTCAAAGATAACTTCGTCTCAATTTTTAAAACCAAACATGGAAACTCAACACTTGTGGTTGATTTCGACAAAGAGATGGGAAATTGCAGCTTGGATTTGGAATTTGGCTCGGCTGAATTGATGACAATAAAAGAAGGCTTAACGGGCACAAGAGCGTGAGATTCAGATTCGTAAGGTCGATGGGGGTTTGATGGTTGCTTTTTTAGACTAAACAAGCTTTTCTTATTCATCTCCATTGTTTTGCTTCTTCTGATCTTTAGATTCAACCACAGATAATTCACCAATATCACATTGGATATTGGGATCTATTGACATCTTTTTGCTTTTGTCAAATGATTTAATTTTTTCAATAATTTGTGCAATGATTCCTTTCACACGAGTGATTTATTCAAGTATTTGACTTTGTAGTGTGTTGCTAAGTCAATCAACACAAAAGTTGGACCCCATAACCCAAGATATGTTGGCAATTAAACAACACTTGAATTTATGGGTAATACACTTTGGTTGATGTAAATTACATTACATGCAACTTAGCATGACCCAACTTTGTAATCACATAACCTGATAAGTCAATGTCACATAATTCTAATTCATAACTACAACTGAATTTTACAATTCTTTAAATCTTAAAGATAATTCTTCGATATTAAGAGTCTTCCTTAATTATATTTAATGTAAATTACAGGCAAATAAAATTCACACTCTCGCTACCCCGGTGAGGTTACTCATTTTGTTTTGCTTTTTAATTTTTTTAATCTTAACTCTTGGTCAAATTCAACTATTGTTGTGGCTATGTGGTCTTGTAATTCTATACCATCTTGTGATCTTATATTCTTAAATATTCTATTTTTTTTTCTTTTAATAATTCCATTCTCTTTTCTGATAATATGATTCCTGATTTTTCTATCATTTCTATAAATATTTCTAAATATTTTAGATGTTCTTCTTCTGTTTCAGAAAAGACTAGTATATCGTCTATGTATAAATCGCTTTGGTTGTATTGTGAATGCATCTATGAATGATGAATCAAAAATCAGGTTTTTAAAAATTTCTGTTATGGCAATTATTTGGCGCTTTTCCTATTTGCTCATAGTGAGAGTAAGAGACGATTGAGAGCAAGATTCACCTGGGGGATACAACACACTGAAACTTATCAACTTACTGACTAATAAAATCATGACATGTGTAATATTTTCATTGTACGTCAACCATCCAATAGAATCATGACATGTGTACATTTTTATGTATGTGTCATGATTCTATTGACTTATTCTACATAACTCCGATTTACATAAATTTTTTCATGCAATATCTATCAATTGTCGGAATAAAAGCACTAAAGAGACTAAAGGCTGATAAAATGTTGATAAAACGAAATACAACACCGTGTGGTGTTACAATGTTAATTAATGATTTTAATTTGTCCTCTTAACACTGTATAGTGTTATAATTAATTTTATCAGTGTTTTGTCAAGTGTTCTTTTCGGAATATCAATTTAGTAAACAATATTTTGAAGAAATATAAAGAGGGAGAGCTGTTTCAGCGTATGAGTTTGTGAGAATTTCAGTGGTTCCTACGTCTCCATTAACATTGAAGATCGAGTTTAGTACATTAAACTGTAGAACATTGACTTTCAACCTTTCAAGTATCTATTATAATTTTTATATTAATTTGATTTAATCTGCAGACTTGACCATATGTTAATTATTTTGGTTTAGTTGAAACTAAAACACCCAAGAGGTTTGACCATCTTCTTGTTGCCCAAATTAGAAGGATAAACAGTCATCACAATCCTGATAGATTGGTCAACGTTCCCATGTCTAATATAGTTCCAACAACTACACCATGCACGTTAATTTCTAGTCTTATTATAACAACTCCATTCCATCAATTTTGACGACTATTAAGAGCATTATATGTCTTTAGCCATACTGCACAATCATCATCTAATCAACATACACACTGATACACACATCAAGATGTTCAAGAGACTATCAGCTTTCGTGTTCCTCCGAACTATGATTGCTCTAATGCAAGCAGTGCTGATCACTGCAACCGGAGAAGTACCGGTTCTTGAGTTATACATGCATGACATTCTTGGGGGAAGCAGCCCAACGGCAAGGCCAATAACTGGCTTGCTAGGCAACATATATAATGGTCAAGTGCCATTTGCTCGGCCAGTCGGATTTCATCCTCCGAAAGGCGGCGTAGTCATTCCGAATGCCAATGGTGCTATACCTACTGTTAATGGCATCAACGGCATCCCTTTAGGAACTGGTTTAGCAGGCACAACTTTTGCAAATGGTCAGAATCCTCAAACCCAACTGGGACCTGATGGTTTGGGGCTTGGCTTCGGAACCATCACTGTCATCGATGACATACTGACCTCCAGTCCCGAGCTGGAGTCACAGACCATCGGCAAAGCTCAAGGAGTTTACATCGCGAGTTCAGCAGATGGGACGTCGCAGATGATGACTTTTACTGCTATGATTGAAGGTGGTGAATATGGTGATAGCCTCAATTTCTATGGCCTATACAAGATTGGAAGCACAATGTCACGCTTGTCAGTGATCGGCGGGACTGGTAAGTTCAAGAATGCAAGAGGGTTTGCCGAAGTTAGGGCACTCATTCCTCCCGGGCAACATGTTACCGATGGTGCTGAGACACTACTGAGGATTACTGTTCATCTAAGCTATTGATAACTGATATGGCATTGAAGAAAGATGAGAACTTGAGGGAACTACTGGCAATTTATAACTTGTTATTCTTCAACTTTGTTCTATTTTTATTCGCTACTCTCAGTTTGGGAGATGGGATTTTCTGCCAGTTTTGTTTTGGCATTCACTCTGTGTGGTTCACTTCTAAAATGTGAACTATTAAAAAACAGAATTGGAGAAGAAAATGCATAAAAGTCCTCGTATTTATCTGAAAAGAAAGAATGAAACTAACTTATAACTTTTAGCATTTTCATGCCCTTTCTTTTTATGATACTCAAAAATGAAAAATATAGCCCTGATAATGTCCTACCCTACGTCCTGGAATATTATTATTCAAGACACAGAATGACTGGTTGTCGAATTAACCCAGTTCACCAGAATAAATTGACTTTGCATCTGAGGAAATCATTTTTTGTGTCTAACCACGTTTCAAGTAGCTCTGTTGCTGCAACCACTCAAAAGGAAATGACATGGGTCTCAAAGCTTTTAAGTTACAAATGTGCACAGCAAACAGCTCCAGTTGCAGACCTCAATCTATCTTATCTCTTTCAATAAGAACTAGCTGTGTCTCGTACTCCGATCTTCGCAATCACCAATGTCTTGCTATCGTTGCTTTGAAATTTTTATCTTGCTCTAGATTCCTAACTAGTTAGAAAAACCCAAAAAATGTGGCCACAGCAAAACCTAGAAACAGCACTCCACCGATGTAGCCAACCTGATAGAAAACCAAGCGAGTTGCAGCAAATTTGAACTGAAGCTTCGTGGATCATAATAAAAAAGGATAAAGTTTTGCTCTACCAGTTTTTCAGAAATGAAGTTGGCAAGAAAAGCTCCCCCTAAAACAGCAAAAGATGTTGCCAGAAGGTGTCCAGCAATTGCTCCACTAGCCACACCCCATGGTGACTGTTTAAGAAAGACAGGAAAAAGAATCAGCTGGTGTCACATTGAATCGTTGAAGAATACACTTAAGGTTGAAATTATGAGAAGCTCACCTGTGCGGCACCAAGAGCAATTGTTGCAAGCATTGAGCGATCTCCCCATTCCTAAAAGAAATTAGAATATTAGAAAACATTATCATTTTATGTTTGAAGAAAATGATTATGAGTTTGAAGAAAACAAAACTTCAAGTCATAACAAAATTAACATTATCATTTTACATAGAAAGCAAAAGAAGCTCACAGCAAAAAATACAAGACTGAATGACTTCCAGATGATCTCCAGCGGATTTGAAAGCCTTTTTGACACCTGAAAAAATGGAAAACAAAATCAACTGTTATAACTAAACAAACAAAGGTAATCAGAATAAACCCTGAATAGACCTAATGTAACATGCTTTAGATGCATACAATCATAAAAGTGCAACTATTTATAGTTAGTTCATATCTGAATGAAGCCTCAGGGAGACTTTAAAGTTATAATATTACCTTCTCTTTCACAAGTTCCTCAGCTTCAGCTAATTCATCAAGTTCAGGGCCATTTTTGTCCCCACTCTTAACTTCTTTTGAAGGAAGGTCCCATGCATCTTTTATTGATTTGAGGCCAAAAAACATCAATAGAGTGACTGCTGCATATTCTCCAATTGGCAAGGCTGTTCCCATGACCCCAAATATTTATAAGAAAACATAAAACAATTTCAAACTAAATACAACCAATAGAATTGTTGCACAAAAGTCTGAAACTATATTTCAAAACTGAGAACAGACCAAGTGTGCAGGTTTAATATTTGTTGTTAACTCAAGATATTGCACTAAATTGAAAGCATATACAGTTCAAGTAGATCATTCAAGTGAAACTAATACATATAGGAAAGTGGCAAAAAATGCTCCGTACAAAAGATAGATGATGGTGATTTTAGTCAGAAACTGAGTTTTATAATGTCTGTCACACAGACTAGCACAAGCATACCGAAAAGGATAGTGACAAAGACTTCGAAATAATTTACACAGCATACTCTATCACTTTGCAATTCAACCTTTCAGACAAGTCGAAAAGCCTAGCAATACATATCTATCCAGACATCAACATTTCCAATAAAGTATCATTTGTAGGGTGAATTGATTCCTACATAAATGAACATACTAGAGGCATTTTATAAGATTAAATGTGTCCAGTATTTTGATTTTATTTCATAGGAAAATTTTTTGGAATAAATCCTTCTGAAAGGAACTGCGTCTTACTTATCTGGAATTAGAGAAGGCACCGAATGAAAAAATAATTCCAATGACAACTGATAGGACTGTCTGTAAAGTGCAAACAGCATCGACCCCAGAAGAACCTGGTGAATGAAAGTAAAGCACTGTGAGAGACTTAATTTAATCCTGTAAAGCATTTGTAAGCAATGCAAATCTTAAAATTAACACAATGTTACAAATTCAGCAATACAGAACATCAATTGAGGAGACCTGACTTAAAACCCAATGTCTACTTTATCTTTCATATTGTTTATCTTCTTCAGTTAAAGCTGATCAAGGGTGGGAGTTTAACTAACAGTATTTATAAACAGTAATAGAAAAGTTCAGTACTCTGACCCCATTGTGAAACATCAACATAATGAAAGTGAACTGGTGAGAACAGGCAACTATTAAGCAGGGCACTTATCAAAATCCTTGAGTTTATACAGTTTCTCTTCACCAAAGGTCCTATTAGCCCTCACTTTGTTTGTTCCACAGACCTAACACCACAGCTGTCCATCAACCAAATCTAATTCACTAACCAAGTAACTTTCAAACGCAAATGAGACAAACTCATCCTGAAGAGGCATCAACTAAAACCAATATCCCTAGCAACCCAAATGATGATGAAGTCTTTCCAGTGCTATATTGATGATCTTTTGAGGATAAATGCAATATTCGCACTCTTCTAAAATGGCTTGACTTTCACCCACAGCAATAAAAATGAGCACATGTAATTTCAGAACTAGGGCCTTGTTTTCAGTAATATCTGTTCTTTTACCATCGGAATGGACATCCTATGCAAAAGCATTTACGAACCGTTTGAATGCAGACCAACCATGCCCAAAATTTAAGTAACCCATCCATCCATCTTCAGCTTTCTCATCAGTTAGACAAATTTTGGTTACATCAGAGACCAAGTGCAGAACAAAAACATCAGAATCAAGGGAAAATATCTACTCCAATGAATTTGAAGAACTAGGGAAGGAGGATTAAAATTTGATAGTCAAAATGAAAAGCAAGACAGTGAGCATCCTTATGGCAAATCTTTTCTCTCCGCAGCAAAAAGAGTATCTCTAGCAAATTAAGGCTATTTGATATTCAGAATTGTCATATCATATCTTTACTAAAGAGTTTCCTTCATCTAAGTAAAATCTGGTGTATTTTCATGTGCATTATCTTTGATGTTCACTGTCTGTGTTGAGATGACCATGTATCAGTGAAAATTAAACAGAAAATCAGCTGGGGTAGAACAAAGAGGGTGAAGCATGTAGGTTCACAGGTACAAAATTGAACGAAGCAAGTAATCCAAAATAAAATTGAAGATAAAACATGAACATATAGAAGAAAATATAGGAAGAGAACATACCACCAGCCCTTTCTCATATTGCATGGCCAGGTGCAACAATAGAAAAATGTCTGCACAGATAAAAAACACAGAAATCTCAGAATTCCTAGAGGAATGTGTCCAGAAATTTCAATGAAAGAGATGAATTGATTTACACATTCTAAGTATGAGAATCTAGGTTTAACCAAAGATAGTATATGAACCAAATGCATGTAAACCAAAAAACTTAACCATCAGCTTTCCATTTTAATTTTATTTTATTTAGCTTTAGCCACTGAAGCACATGACTTTGCAATTAGTAAAATGCAAATCAAACAAACTCAACTCAAGAAGACCTCACAGAAAGTAAACTTTATCACCCCTCTGCTTTAATAATGCTAGAGTTCTGTCTCACCAAGGAGCAGAGCTTAAATCATTTGGAAAAAGGCAGAAACTACTCCTTGTGTTAAAGCTTCCATCTAATGCAAAACTCTCATCATACAGGCCTCTTGAATGATGACGGGTCAATCCCACAACCCTTAGCATTGCGAAAGAAAAATATACCAACAATTGAATCAAAGAAATACTATGTCAAGAGCAGGCATAATGTCTAAGGGTCTAAGATCTACATATAATCATACTTCCTTGGCACGTTTTAGAAGAATTC
>JASUUF010000336.1:0-78016 GCA_030449835.1 Clausena lansium
GCCAAGCAAAATAATAATTGACATTCGCGATGTACCGAACCTCTCCATCTTCTCCTCCCAAGTTGTCACTTGTCAGCACTTATCATCATCACTAGCAGTCATCCTTTAGCTCTTACCAAAACTTTCACTCTTGCCAGTCATTTTCCATCAACCAAACAGCCTCAACAAATTTTCTCAGAAACAAAATCTTCAAAATACCAAAACCCACTTCTCAAAATTCGTTCTTTTTGTTGAATCAAGGAGTACCCAAATGCTTCTTCAAACGCAATCTCTAACACCCCGATTTGTTCCTCGTTTAATTCCCTTCAAACCGATTACCAAACCCCAATTCATTCCCTGTACGCAAATCCCATTTCGAAAATCATCTCTAAAATGCTCAGTTTCAACTGTTTCAGACCCAACGGCCCATGTGGGTATATCAAACGACAAGCCGTTTCCTGCTGAAGTTTCAAGAACAATCATGGAGTTGTCTTCTATTGGCACCCTTTCTATGTTGACTTCAGAAGGTAGCCCTTTGGGTGTTGGTATTAGATTTGCTGTTGATGATGAAGGGACCCCGGTTTTGTGCTTGAGTGATTCTTGAAAGTGTTGAGTGTTGACAAGAAATCTAGTCTTCATGTTCAGGTATCAAATGTTTTTATTTTTTTTAAATTTGGGGTTAATTTGTTTATTTATCTTTGAGTGATTCTTGTAAAGAGTTAAGAGTGTTGACAAGAAGTCTAGTCTTCATGTTCAGGTGTCAAATGTTTTTATTTTTTTAAATATGGGGTTTATTTGTTTATTATCTTTCTTTGGAGTGTTGTTTAGATAAATCATGAATCTGTGTGGTTTTGATTTTTGGATCAGTTGGAGCAGTGTGGAATGAGGACTCCTCAGTGTACAATCCAAGGCATCCTTGATAAGCCGCAAGATAGAATGATTTTGAAGGTATTTTTCTCCCTCTATAATTTTTTAAAATTTTGAAGTTCTGTTCAGGCACGTAGTTTTGAAAGAGAAAACAATTAATTAATCAAACTATTATTAGTATGGGACAATAATAGTGCTCATTTTTGAATTAACCTTTTATTTAGATGATTTTGTAAGGAACCGTGGGATTCTTGGTCTCTAACAGTGCAATGTATGCTTGCTACCTTAACAGTTTACATGTGTAAATTTCTTAGGTTAGAGATTTTCCTGCTTTCTGATTCAGTAATTTCATATGTCCTCGAAGTTTATTCCAGCTTCGGATTCAGTGAGTGTGGTGGTGCTAGGAATTCAATCTAACAAGGGCTAAGTTCAAACAATAGTATAGTTTAAAAAATGATCAACAAATAACAAATACCAAAATAAAAATTCATTTTTGATATATTCAAATTAATACATTTATAACTGTACTCGATGTGTTTTCATATGTTGTAAATGTTGAAGAATAAGCTCATCATCAAGACTACAAAATATATCTTTTTCTATATATGCAACAACACTATCATTCAATCATTTGTCTCTCATCTGATTTCACAGACGATTTTTCACAAAATTCATAGCTAAAAATGCCCTTTCTATTGTAGTTTTGGCAACTGGTAAAATCAATGATAATGTCATCAATAGATAAACTAATGAATACAATTTATCCTTCTTAGTATCAACTCTTTTTCTTGCTAGCTCGCCAATGCCTTTCAATCATGAAATTTTTTTATCAGAACCTACTTCCATATTGTGAACATCAAGTTGAATTTCAAGTGCATAAGATCCATTGAAGAAAAATCATTTGGATAAAATTCAACAAGATGATTTAGTTTCTGTTTTTTTGTAAGAGGAGAGTTAGGGGCCTAGGGATTTTAAAATAACAATGTTTCTATGAGGATTGAAAGTGTAAAAATAAATATATGATATTTTAGTTATTTTATATTTTAGCAGGGGCTTTTATGGTAAATCAAATTAAAAATGAAACAAATATCAAAATAAATTTGTAAATTTGGAAAAACTAAGCAGGTGCTTCAGCCCCTACCAGCCCTAATGTGGCACCGCCACTAGATTCAGTTTCTTTGTCGTCGCAAAGCTTCTAATGTTTGACTGGTAAATGGTACAGTTGAGTCACCAACATTGGAATAGGGTTTGATTGTTGGTTGTTAATCTAAGTTCCAGGATGGCATTTTGTACTGTTGATATAGCTATCGGGCTATAAAGGTATTAATATCATCTGATATG
The DNA here is from genome assembly GCA_030449835.1 of Clausena lansium. NCBI lineage: Eukaryota > Viridiplantae > Streptophyta > Magnoliopsida > Sapindales > Rutaceae > Clausena > Clausena lansium. The sequence goes on from JASUUF010000336.1 coordinate 2,188, forward strand.
GAGTAGGCAAATATATTATGCCTTACAGTTAGAAATCCCACATGGGTTCATTTATTTTTGAATTTTCACTGTTATTAATGGTACCTGAACGGTGTAGCTTTGATAATATGAAGTAATAATATTTTTGGTATTGATGGCTTGATGCTGCCTAGACTTTGCGCGTGTAATACATGTTCCTTCTATTTCTTCAAGCAAAACTGTTCGCATCTCAATGCCTATTGTGTCGGCTTGACCTTTCATAAGTGGAGACAAAATAAAGCGCCCATAATAAAGACGACAATTAAGTTATCAATTTTTTCACTGGGGGGATTTTGCATTGGAATTGTAGCAATGTCTTAAAATGAGTTGGATCGCTGATGCTTGATAAACTGCCAAATTGCAACTAAATTTAAGGTTACATACGATATGGTTATCCTGTATATGGTTTAAGCAGTCCTGATCTCTGGTAACATCCTAAAGAATTTTCAGCTGTTTCTCTGTGCTATATATAGATGAAGCAAGAAGCTGGGCATTTGACCTCACCAATTAATAAAATTTTGATTATACTGTCAGATTTACCATTTTCTTTTTGCACTATTAGGAGATATCCTTTTGCATTATGACTCATTAGTTTAATATTTGCATTTGGACATATTCCATTTCTCTTCCAGCGACTTCATTCAATGTGGAAAAGGAGGTTTGGAGAAGAAGTTAATGAGGAACTCATATATGTTGTTGCTGTGGAAAGGGTATTGCAGGCGGAAGACTTTGCAGAGGTATGATGAGCATTTATCGCCGTTGTTTTCTCCATGTAGTTTTTCCTTGTAATTTTCAGCTGTTTCGTTGTGGTATGATTGTTTAATTCAAGAATAAATCTGATGTTTAGAACCATTTCAGGATGGAATTTGGGTATCTTCGTCAGATTATAGAAATGCAAGCCCAGATCCACTAAGAGATTTTGCAGAAAAGATTGTCAATGAGATTAATTTAAATAATATGGAAGATGTTTACCGCTTTTGCAACACATATGTTGATTTGGACTTCCAGGTTTGCAGCCAACACAATTTTTGACAATTTTGTTGCTTTCTTTTTTTTTTTTCCTCAGCTACTGCGGTTCTAAAGCTCGAACACTGATGAATGCCTTAATATACTTTTAGAAATAATCATAGAAAATATACAATTGACCTGTATGCATGGGGACGGCGTAAGTTTGTGAGGAGTGTCTGCACTTTGATGAACTAATCTTTTCGTAGTGATCTCAAATAGGAAATCTGAACTTTTTGGGGACAGAAGTGATGCAAGTTAAACTGTTGAAACACTGCAACAGCCTATTCAAGATTTTCTCTTTTAGATATTTATTTTTCCTGTCTGCCTGTGCGGAACTTCGTTATTTTTGAGGGTTTGTTACAAATGTCTGGTTTGCAACTTTGCATCATGACAATGGTTGATACTTGATTCAAAATGCCTTATCCAATGCTAAACTGGATCGGTTTTGTCCTTAAAACTTTAGAAACAAAAAATCTTTAACACATTTTTCACTATTCTCCTGAAATTCCAATGGTCTTATCAGGTTTCAGAAGCAAAGATGGTATGGGTTGACCGGTTAGGCTTTGACGTGCGCATCAGTACTCCTCAAAAGGGTTTGTTCGATGTCCGGATTCCTTTCCCTAGAGAAGTGACAGATGAGAAGGGTGCAAAGTCCTCCTTTAACTGCATGTCACAACAAGCTTGGGAAGTAGAAAGAAATTATCAAGTCCCCGAATTTAAGAAGGTGAAACATTTGAAGCAAATAGCATAGAGAGGATTGCGATGAATTATTTTTTAAACACATTTTTTACCTTACTATTGGAATTTGTGGCCTATGAAAATATTTCTGATTGAGCAATTATCAATTAGGTATCGCTTGCTTTGACATCTGCTTATCTGATAATGTTCAAACTCTTGATTTAGTAGGAGAGTAACTATAATAGTTTTTTCTTTTTAAGACTCTCATACGCGAACCTTGTAAAATAAGATGTTTTCTCATTTAAGCAATTAGAAACTCAACATAATTTTTTTGTTTTTAGAGCTCTAACTGAAAACTTAAAGAGGCTTAAGCAGAAGACTATTTACAGATGGAAAGAAGTTGGAAAGAATCACGACATCAAGAAATTTTCTCTCTTAGAGTTCCGGGAGCTGCTTTTAAAATGCTAAGTGGGTTTGAAGAAATCTCATTGATGTAGCTGTGTTATGGTTTCTAAGATGTTTGTTTTGAGAGTAAGGTTTGCCTTTTAAATATGTGTATTTATTCTTTTTACCTGATGGGGTACATTTTTGCGGAGAAAAGTAAATGAGTGATATAGAAGAAACCAACCAAAAAGAAGAAATAAATCTATAAATAATCTGTAAACAAACTGAAGGCTAGCTAGTAGTTTATGCCAGTAGCTCTCATTCAGAAGTTGCAGGCTTTAATAATTGACGACTGAGAGCTAATATCGGCTTGACAATTGCATCTCTGCTTTTGTTGAAGTTCGGACTTCGGAGTTTGAATAGTAGAAGTTTGCAAGAATTTGATTTTGAACACCTCGAGAAATCGGTCATAAGATTTCTCATAAAATTTCATGACGTGTAAATTGACATCTACTAAAGACACACTAACGCTCTCAAGTTAGCATTTGATCCTGAGAAAAAGAATAAAACTATAATACAAAGTGTAGCTTAGCCTTGGGGTGTCAAAAATACCCGCTCTATTTAGATTCGGTTAAGACTCGGTTGATGCCGGCCGGACTGCTCCGGCCCGTCTAGACCCGATTTAGACTGGGTGATACAGGCCGGACCGGCTTGGAGATGAAGCTGGACTGGTCCCAAGCATCACTTGAAAAGTCTGGAGTCCGGTCCGAAACTCAAATTTTATAAAAAAAAAATATTATAAAATATATTTTATTTTAAATAATTATATTTATTTGATTCATCTATTCAATATATTTAAAATTTTAAATATTTAAAATTCATATTTTTATGTCCAATTTTATTAAAATAAACTTAAAAATTATAAAATTATAAACTAAATTAAAAATATATACATATATCATATTTTAATATATAAAACCTGGGCTTAAAAAGCTTAGATAAAAATCCTAGCCTAATACCAGCCTTTTTAAAGCCCGGCCCGAGTGTTAAAAATACATGTCCGAGCCGGGTCTGATCATTGCAATACCCGAACTGGACCTGAATTTTGCCAACCTTAGCTTAGCCGCTCTAAGGAGATAAAATGCTCATGAGGAGGAATTTATATACCTCCCTTAAATTAATATGTTTCTCTCTCTCTAATGGGTGGGAGAGAATCTAAAGGCCTGTTCGGTATTATTTTTGAATTGTTGTTTTATTAAAATAAAAATATGAATAAAAATGGTGATTTACAGTTGTTGCATTTTAAATTTAATTAAGAGTTTAGTATTATTTTATGTATCCTGTATTATAAAAATAAAAATAATAATATGTGTTCAATAAACATAATTGAAAACAATAAATATATGTTTTGTAGTATTATTTTTAAAAATAAATTTTAATAAATATTCAAGTTTTACTTATTTTAAAAGTTACGAAAGAATAATTTTATTCAATCTCCTAATTAATCAAATAATTTTATCTTAGAATTTATTACAAATATATATATTTTTAACATTAATAATAAGTTGGCACTATAAGGTATAAAATTCATAATTCTATTCACACGAGCACAAGTGCTCATGTGCAAACCTCAACATTACTAAAACAAATTTTTTTCCCCACTTTTTCTCCTTTATCTATTTCTCTCCATTTATGGTGCGTTTACTTTCTAGATTGGGGAATCAGAATCTGAAATCGAAATTATTGACAGTGTATACTTCGTAAAATAGAACCGAAATCGAAATCAAAATAGTGGAACCCACCCCAACTTGGGAATGAGGAATAAAAGACTGATTCCACGAGGGGGTTGGGAATAAGTCTTCCATTTCCAAGAATGACCATTCCAAACCCCCCCCCCCCCCCCCCCCCCCAACAAATTCAAAAATACCTAAATTATCCTCACTAATATATAATAATGAATTAATATATTATTATAGTTATTTAATTAACATATTATATTAATTAATAATATTATTAATTAATATATTATTAATTTTAATTAATTATAATAATAATTTTTTTATTAATAATCTCTGTATTTAATATATTATAATTATTCTTATATTATTATAATTAATTAATTAATATACTATTATAATAATTATTAATATAACTGTTATAATTGATTAATATATTATAATTAATTAAAATATTATTATTTATTAAGATATTAATAATAATAATAATTTTTGAATAAATAATCACAATAATTAATATATTATTATAGTTAATTAATTAATATTTTATAATTAATTAAAATATTGTTGTAATTAATTAATTAATATAATAATAATAATTTTTGAATAAATTATCACTATAATTATGACAATAATTTATTAAATACTTTTTAGTAATTTGTTACAATATAGTTCATTTCGATTCCAATTCAAAGACAAAGTAAACACATTAATTGCAATCCAACATTTATTTCGTTTCGATTCCTATAGTTTAAGTAAACAACTTATTATGATTCATATTCCTCATTCCCATTGCAGCTAATTTCCATTTATACTTATTTCGATTTCCAAATTTATTTCGATTTCAATTTAGTAAACGCACCATTACTATTTTCTTAGTTGAATGCTAATGGTTGAATTGCAGGTTCAAGACCATTTTATCTCCTTTATCCACTAATTTCTATTTACTATTTTCTCAGTTTCTTCATCCCCGCCATAATGATAATACTATCTAATGGTTGAATTTCAACGTGAAGAACCAAGACCAACAATAGCAACGATGGATATTAACTTAAATAAGGGCAAATTGCGGCTGTATTTTCTTAGTGTGTTCTCGATGTTGATGTGATCGATCTTTAATTTCTACAGGGTTTCAAATGATAAATCATCTTTGACAGAAGAGACAGATTTTGTCGGAGGAGAAAGCCTGAAAAAAAAAAAAAGATGGATTTTGGAAAAACTAGAAGAAGAAGAAGAAGAAGAAGAAGATGTGAATAAAAGAATATTGATTGGGAAGTGAGAAGCAAAGATTGTGTTAATTAGTTTAGAAAGAGATGAAAATGGGGTTGTTTGTTTTTGTTGTTCCAAGAATAAATTATAATTTGTTTTATGAAATGCACAGAACAACTAAAAATTGTTTTATAACTCACGGCTAATTCGTGGACCCTCCATTTTGCATTTTATCAATATGTTCTTTCAAAACAATTGCCGAATACATACTTCGTCAGAAAATGATAAGTGCATATTTTTATTATATATTTTTCATATATTTTATTATTAATTTTTTCATTTTTTATTTTATTTTGGTATTAAATATTATAATTATTTTAGTTAATTTTTAATTTAGTTATTTTATTATATTAATTTTTAATCTCAATTTTTATATTTTGTTATTTTAGATATATTATGAAATTAAAGAGGAATAAAATTAAAATATTAAAAAAGAAATCTACTTAAAGTAATCAAGATAGAAAAAAATTGAAATTACCATATTTATATTTGATGGGCCGATTATAGAAGAAAATTAAATCAGCCATTATTAATTTCTTTTCATAATAAGCATGCATTCACGTGAGAAGCAATCAAGCATACGAGCATGTGCAATTCAAGCCAAGAAATGCCAAGGAAACCGAAACTAATTAATTCATGCACATGCACTTATGGCATTCACGTGGAGACAAGGAATACTATGGTAACAAGCATGCATAAATTGGAAACTCAATGTACATTGCTTTATAAATTGCATGCAATATCATTTGACCAATTTAAAGAATTCCATGCACGTGAATCTTGCTAAGGATGCATGGAATTAATTGCTTAAATTGGAATTAGAATCCAAATAGGATTCGGCCAACCATGGGCACTATATAAAGCCAACCTTTGGCTTTTGGACGGAAATGGAAGAAAAAGAATTCGGCAGCTGAGAATTGAAGACAAGCGGCACACAACGAAGAAAGAGACAAACCCGAGAGCTAGGCGTGCAGCTGCAGGGAAGGAATTAAATTAGAGAGCAGAGCTAGCTGTTTGAATTATTCCCATGACTGGTTTTATCTACTCTTTTATTTTCAATTTAATTATGTTAGGCTGAATTTTCTATTTGATTGAGTGTGAATTCAAAACCTCAGATATGCTATTTAATTAATAATTAATTTCTATCATTCAATTTCTTTAATTGAGATTGTTTATGTTCTTCTGTAATTAATGTTTATGATTTTATTCTTGACTTGTTTAAGTAGCCAATTAGATAGGACTTGAATAAATTCTATTGCTAGATGAAAATTCTTGATTCGTAATTGTCTTGATATTTTAATCATTAGTAGCAGATTGGAATCCGTGATTTCAATTGGAGAACATAACCTAGGTTAGATAATCCGAGCTTGTGTGTTTATTGCCTAGATCAACTTAATATCTTTCTCTGCTTAGTGCTTCCATTATCTTAAATTTAGAGAGCTTATTCTAAATTATTTAATGGTTAGAGATTAGGTGAAGAGCTTATTTTGCCTAACGACTCAGTAAGGAAAGATAGGGATTAACAGAGCTTATTGTTGTCTACGGTTGATAGTTTCAATGGAAATTGATGATAGAATGAATATTGTATACATGTTTGGTGGTGGCGAATGATCCTTTGACCAAAGTTTTCATTATTATTACTTCTTTCTCATTTAATTAGAGTTACTTTTAAATTATTAATTTTGTAATTTTAGTTTCTTTATTTCGTGCTATCTCGTTAAAAATTCACAAAACCCCATTTTATTTATTAATTATTAATTATTATTATTATTATTATCATCATCATCATCATTATTATAATTTTATTTTCAGTCTTTATTTTAGAGTTGATAATAAATAAAACTAACTAGTCTTCGTGAGTTCGATCCTTACTTGCTCTATATTAGCTATTTATATTAGTAGTAAGGTTTTAAATTTAGTGTACCCTAACGATACTACCAGAAAACAAAAACGAAAATGAGCTCCAAAAAATATACCGAACAGGCCCTTAATAACCACTCTGCTAGGTTCTAGGGACAAATGAACAAATAATTTATATGTATGAGTAATTATTTTTAGGTGCAGATATCCTTATTTTTTACAACATTGTAAATGACTTTATTGTAAACTACTGAAAAAGCAATTTATTTTACAATAGGGAAATTACTTACTTTATTAAACTAAAGAGGAAGCTAAAAGGGGAAAAAAATATACGCTCCATTATAGTGTATTTTTTCCTCGAACATGTTATATATATATTTATCTTTTATCTCGTCTCATATATACTTTATTAAAGTAAGGAATTTCTTTTGTTTTTTTTCTTTCAATGACAACTTCATTTTGTCAATGATGCATCCTTACCTAAAATATTATTAATTCTAGATAAACAACTCAAGAGTAGGGGTGAATTTCTTGAACAATAAGGATATTGTATGATTAAATTCTAGATAAACAACTCAAGACCACATTATTGTAAGGAAAATGCTGGTAGCTGGAAAATTGTATTGTGTATTATGTATTGGAACTGTATTTACAATGAAACATATGGAGGTCTTTATATAGTACAAATTATAGCCGTTGAGAATTAAAAGGCATTCCTAAAATATAATTGAATAGACCACAATTGAGGAAATTGTGATTTGCTATTGACAGAGGAAATCTCGGCTTTGTTATCTTGCAGTCAAGGTTGATCTTTTGGCTGAATTTCTTGATTTCTTTCCTTGTTACTTGACTCATTGATTGCCTCTTCTATAGCCTAATTCTTTCCTTTAACACCCCCCCCTCAAACTTGGTCGTGGTAGAGTCCAAAGACCAAGTTTGGTGCATAAATTATGAAACGTAGTTCTGTAGGGAGGCTTTGTGAATATATCAGCAAGTTGATCTTTGGAACTCACAAATCAAGTGATTAGTTTTCCTTGAGCAACTTTTTCTCGGACAAAGTGATAATCAATCTCAATATGCTTTGTGCGAGCATGAAGAACTGGATTAACTGTTAAGTGGAAAGCTGACATGTTATCACTAAATAGTGTTGGAGGTTGAGGAAGATGAAAGCCAACGTCTCTGAGAAGGTAGGTGATCCATATGAGTTCTGCAGCAGCTCAGACCATCGCATGATACTCAGCTTTCGAGGTAGGTGATCCATATGAGTTCTGCAGCAGCTGAGACCATCGCATGATACTCAGCTTCCGCGCTTGATCATGCAACTGTAGGTTGTTTCTTAGCTGACCCGGATACACAATTGGGACCCAAAAAAGTACAAAATCCAGTGGTGGATCTTCTTGTTAGAGATTAACCTCCCCAATCTGAATTTGACAATGCATACAAATTAGTTATAGTATAAGAAAGTAATCGAATACCATAATTTAGAGTTCCTTGGACATATCTCATAATTCTTTTGACTAGTTGAAAATGAAAATTACTTAGTTGATGCATATGTTGACAAATAAAATTAACATTGTAAGCAATATCTGGTCTAGTAAATGTCAAGTATTGTAGTCCTCTTACAATGCTTTTATAGAGGGTAGGATCATAAAATAAGTTTATATCATGGGGCAGATTGTGAGGCACCATAGGAGTAGATAATGGCTTACTAGTATGCATTTTTGCCTTTTAAAGCAAATCAATAGCATATTTTCTTTGATTCAAAATAAGACCATGGGAGAATTTAACTACTTCTACACCTAGAAAATAATGAAGGTGATCAAGATCTTTCATAGCAAACTCCTTTCCATGTGAGCAGAAAAATTGAATTAGAAGAATAGGATTGCTTCCTGTCATAATTAAATCATCAACATAGACAAGTAAAAGCATAATGCTATGATTTTTTTGAAACAAAAACTATGAAGAGTCAGCAGTATAACAAACAAACCCATAGGCGAAAAGAAACGTGCGAAACCTGTCAAACCAAGCTCTTTGGGTTTGTTTTAGCCTATATAACGCTTTTCCGAGCTTAACAAAAACTTGTTGTCGATTTTATGCAATAGGATGTCAATGCGCAAGTGTACACACAACAAATAATAAAGTGATAAGTATTGAGTATCGTCTCCACAGGGATTGATGTTACAACAAGCTTATTCAGTGCAATATTTAATAATTTAATGAAATTTAAATTAAATAAATGATTTAAAAATTAAATGAAACTAATTAAACAATGAACCAGGAGATAATAAAATAAAATGGACGTCAAACACAAAGAATTATTCAATGGGTAATAGGTAGTTGGGGATCTAAACTCACTTAATGACTATTGACTTGTTTAACAATTTTTTGTTCAGTTGCAACAGCATCGTCTACAACACTGGGCAGATTTCAATGTTGTTATATCTATATGCAACCTAACAGTGACTAGTTGTTAAGCCAACATCTAAATATAGCATTACGCTCTTGGATCTATTAATCCTACAAGGTGAATCCCTATGTCTAGTTCTTCAGAAATCATAGATTAAACACGGCTCTACCAAATTGATAATAAATCAATTAAGGAAAAGATTCAATCTACAATCTTGTATTGTTTTGATTCTTTCCACTAAGCCGTCCCTGTTGAGGATCAAACCTAGCTTGCATCCCTAAATGGGTAGGCAGCCAAAATAGAGAATTAAATAAATACAGCCAAAATAAAATGCTGCAGCAGGCGCTGGAACAACAATAATGTAAGTCAAATAATCATTAAGCTTGTTTAGAACCCAAGTACATGAAAAATAGTTCATACTCAATAAATAAATAAAAATCACAAACGGTTCAGCCATTGAATTAAACATCCAGAAAAATAAAACAAAAAATAGAAAAATCTAAGGGCAAAAGTTGAATCCCGAGGAGTTGCTATTGATTAAGTTGCGATCAACCCTTTTTCCTTTAAACTCCACTGCTGCAGCCCCTTCAATTCTTCTTCCTCTTCGCTTTTCTTCATTACAACCTGTTGTGCATGGACGGCTCTCTCCTCCTTTGTAAAAACGTGCTCCCTTTTATATCTTCAACTAAGTATTTTTTAAAAAGGCAAGGAAATCTCCATGTATCCTTAGGGCTCTAGGAAAAGATCTTTTAATATTATTAGGATTCTAGGAATATATATCATTATATTTTCCTAATCAAGGAAGATCTTTTCCTTTAGATTAATGAATGCCACGTCTGCCCTATGTTGTCCATCAGTTAATAATCAGCCGTAGAGAAATTAGTTGTTGAACCCGCATAAAATTGTATCTGTCCAGTTTTTTCGTGCTACAGGATCTGCTGCAGCAATCATTGCTATAGCAACTTCTGCCTTGCTATAACATCATTTATGCTCCAGACTTGCTTTATCTTTCTTGCACAACAGCTCTTTGTCATTCTCTAAGGTTTTGTTCTTGCAGGAACCATCTCCATAAAATAATCTTTTTGGTCACCTGTAATAATGCACTTAATAAGAGCATATAATGATGTAAAACATATAAAATTATTAAAACTAAACTTAAATAAATATTTATGCAAAATATAACTAAAAATAGGATAAAAATATATCATTAACTCTCTAAGTAATATAAATCTAAGCCTAAAAGTGTCATGATAACTCTCATTTCATAGAGTTATCACACCCCCAAACTTAAACCATCACTTATTCTCAAGTAATGACAACAACACTAACATCACAATCACACAATCATGCAATAAATAATTTAGCTCTGTCATCTAGATTGTTTTGATTCATCAACCCTCAGATATTATTCTTAACCGTGCAAAATTACCAACAGCAGTTCCAGTTCTAGATTTGAGTTTTGTTCTGTCCAAAGTGTGTGTGTGTACTTTGATCAAATTCGGAGGTGCTGCAGCAGTACTCAAGTATCAAATATATCTAAAAAATGAAACAATAAAAGCATATTTATTCATAGGGGAATAGAAGTTATAAGGATTTACAAACTGTGCTATAATATTCGTTGCTCACTTATTTATATGGATTTTTTTCATCAAAAGGACCCTTCAGTGTGTCATTAATTGTTTATGTGAATGCCTAATAGGGGCACTGCCTGCACCCAATTACTTGATCAATGCACAAATCAGAGTTGCTGCAGCAGTAGCATCAAAGATGTTACAGCATAGTCATAACTTTAGTCCCTTTTTACTCAAGGCTGAACATAGGACTCATGAACAGACCTGGCTACTTAGGTTCTAAGACAGAGGACTTTTTCTTTCGTCCTATTTTTCTTTTTCTTTCTTTTTTTTTCGTTGCTGCAGCAATGCTCATAACTTTGCTGCCTTTTTACTCAAGTTTGCTTATGGGTTACATACTCAGCCCTGGTTACTCAGCAACTAAGCCATTGGAGCAAAATTTATTCTTATTTCTAGCACAATTTGTGAGAATTTTTGAAAAAATTTCCAAATTTCCCCCAAACTTGAGTTATTCATATCCAAAAAATATATATATTTTTTAAAATCAACTATGGTTTGCTATAACATACTCACAAAATTCAATCAAAGTCTAAGTGTTAAGATAGAATATCAACCTTCATCTATAAGCTGTCTCTACTTGAAAGTAATTCATCCTATATCTCATCACACAAATCATCTTCATTGGGTTTTCTAAATCAAGAACAAATACTAGATAAACAGAGCTACACACTCAATCACACACATTCAAACATTCATGAAACTAATTTTTTTTTTTGTGAAACTGAAATTTTTTTATATAATATAAAATAAAGCACATTTATTCAATATAAACATAAAACAAAAATAACAAAACCCCCCCAAACTTGAGAGGTGCTGTGTCCTCACATGCACACAATCACAAAAATAAATAAAAGATGCGTATGCAAATAGTTGATAAACTTAAAAACATACAAAAACAATTAAAATAAAAAGAAATGTCTCAGAAATTGCAAAATAAACTTGAATAGGTAAGGGAGACTCCCTTGATGTTAAAACCGTTTCTGCAGCAAGACTGCAGGTTCACATCTTCTTAGTTCCAACTTTTAATCTCTTTTTCTGTGAACTTAGTTACGCTACTGTCCTTTTCTTTGTTAATTTACTTTGACTGATTGTTGGAGTTCCAGCAACCTCTTTAGATTTAACTTTGTTTTCTTTGGCTCTGCTGGTGCTGCAAGCGATGCTGCAGCATATTCTCCGAATTTATATTGTCTAATTTCCTCCTCATTCAAGTCTTGCATTCAAATTTTTCTACTTCCAATTTCTGATTTATGATAATGTGATGACTAAAAAACAACAGAAAAATAAAAATTAATTACGTAAATTAAGAAAATAACTAAACAATCAAAATTAAACTAAGGTATTTTAAAATCACTTCCCGCATTGGGTTGCCTCCCAATCAGCGCTTAGTTTTTAGGTCCTTCAGCCTGACCTTCCTTGTTTGCTTAGCTTGGATCTGTCAAAAATGGATCTTCTTGAGGAAGATTGTTGGCTGCATTCCCCATGTATGGTTTCATCCGTTGTCCATTGACTTTGAATATTTGACCTGTCCTTGAATCTTTCAAGTCCACTGGCCCATGGGGATAGAGTTTAAGGAGCTGAAATGGTCCAGACCATCTAGACTTTAATTTTCCAAGAAATAACTTCAATCTTGAATTATACAGTAACACTTGTTGGCCCGGAATTAAATCTCTTGGTTGAATGTGCCTATCATGCCATTGCTTAGTTTTTTCTTTTTAAATTCGCAACTCCTCTAATTCACAAAGTTGAAGCTGCCATTGGTCTGCTGTAGTAGTGATGTCCAGGTTTAGTTGCTTTAAGGCCCAATAAGCTTTATGCTCTAGCTCTAATGGTAAGTGACAGGCTTTGCCATAGACAATTCTATATGGAGATTTCCCTATTGGTGTTTTATATGCTGTCCTATATGCCCATAGAGACTCATCAAGTCGGAAAGACCAATCCTTCCTACTAGGGTTTACTACTTTCTCCAATATTCTCTTAATCTCTCTATTAGAAACTTCCACCTGACCACTGGTTTTGGGGTAATAAGCTGTAGCAATCTTAAGTGTGATCCCATATTTTGTCAGTGCTGCAGCAAACACCTTATTACAGAAATGTGTTCCTTCATCACTAATTATAGCCTTTGGTGTTCCAAACCGTGTGAAGATGTTTCTTTGTAGGAATTTCACCACTGCCTTGGCATCATTTGTGGGAAGGGCAGTGGCTTCTACCCATTTAGACACATAATCTACTGTCACTAAAATATATAAGTTCCCCAAAGAAGGTAGGAATGACCCCATAAAGTCTATTTCCCAAACATCAAAGAGTTCTACTTCTAAGATATTGGTTAAAGGTAGTTCATGTTTTTGTGATATGTTACCTGTTCTTTGGCACCTGTCACAACATTTAACAAACTCGTAAGCATCTTTAAAAATTGAAGGCCAATAGTAACCGGATTGGAGAATTTTCGTTGCATTTCAAAGTGCATGGCATGACATGCATGGAAAATGCTTGGAATTTCTTTATTTGGCACACATCTTCTTATCAAATGGTCAGCACATAATTTATATAAAAATGGTTTATCCCATTGATAATTCTTAACATCGTGAAGAAATTTTTCTTTTGCTGAAAAGTTAAATCATTAGGCATTACGTCACTTACTAAATAATTGGCAATATCCGCATACCAGGGAAGTCCATCTTGCTGTAGCATCATCAGTTGCTCATCAAGGAAGGTCTCGATTATCTCATGCTTTGTCAGCGTGCTCGTGTCTACCTCCAATCTTGAAAGATGATCCGCTACCTGATTCTTAGTTCCTTTTCTATCTTTTATTTCTAAATCAAATTCTTGCCATAATAAGATCCATCTTATTAACCTTGGTTTGGCATCTTTTTTTTAGATTAGGTATTTTATAGCCGAATGATCAATATAAACTGTAACTTTAGTACCTATCAAGTGTGCTCTAAATTTATCAAAAGCAAACACGACAGCTAATCTCTTTTTCAGTTGTTGTATAATTAACTTGAGCTTCATTAAGAGTTTTACTAGTATTATAAATAGAATGGAAAAGTTTACCTATTTGTTGTCCAAGCACTGCTCCAACAGCATGGTCACTAGCATCACACATCAGTTCAAATGGCATGCTCCAGTCAGGTGTTACAACAACGGGGGCCGTGACAAGTGCCTTTTTGAGTGCAAGAAATGCTTGTAGGCATTCTTCATTAAAATTAAATGGTTTATCATGCTCCAACAATGTGCACAAGTGTTTGGCAATTTTTGATAAGTCTTTAATAAATCTTCTGTAGAAACCTGCATGCCCTGAAAAACTTCTTATACCTTTAATGGAAGTAAGTGGTGGTAACTTTTCCATTACTTTAATTTTGGCCTTGTCTACTTCTATTCCTTGGCGAGAAATTCTATGTCCTAGCACTATGCCTTCTTGCACCATAAAATGGCATTTCTCCCAATTAAGCACTAAATTCGTTTCCTCACATCTCTGAAGCACATTCTCTAAATTTTCTAAACACTCTTCATATGATTTTCCAAACACTGAAAAATCATCCATGAATACCTCAAGTGTTTGCTCCACCATATCTGAAAAAATAGACATCATACACTACTGGAAGGTTGCTGGAGCATTGCATAGCCCAAACGACATTCTCTTGAAAGCAAAATTTCCATATGGGCAAGTGAATGTAGTCTTTTCTTGATCTTCAAGTGCTATAGCAATCTAGTTATACCCCGAATACCCATCCAAGAAACAATAATACTCTTGTCCAGCAAGTCTATCTAACATTTGATCCACAAATGGCAATGGAAAGCGATCCTTCCTTGTGGCTTTATTTAGCTTCCTATAATCCATAAACACTCTCCAGCCCGTCACGGTTCTTGTAGGAATAAGCTCGTTTTTATCATTTGACACCACTGTCACGCCTTCCTTCTTTGGAACACATTGTACTGGGCTTACCCATGAGCTATCTGATATTGGATTCCCAGTATCTAGTCATTTGATTATCTCTTTCTTGACTACTTCCTTCATAATCTGGTTCAGCCTTCTCTGTTGTTCTACCGAATTACTGTAGCACTCTTCCATCAGAATCTTGTGCATGTATATTGTTAGGCTGATTCCTTTTATGTCTGCCATTGTCCATCCCATGGCTTTCTTGTGTTTACCCAATACTGCTGCCAAGCTTCTTTCTTGATCTGCATTCAAAGAAGATGAAATAATTACTAGAAGTGTACTGTTATCACCGAGATAAATATATTTTAAATGTGATGGTAAAGGTTTTAATTCCAAACTAGAAGGAAATTCAATTGATGGTTGAGTTGGTTTTACTTCCCTGTTTGAGAGATTGAGTGATTCAAATTGTCTGACTCTGCTTGTTTGTTGTTCTCCTACCCATATGATGTCAAGTGGCTCAATGTCTTCATCTACTACTTCTTCTACTATATCTATAATGTCCTCTGTCTTACTATAACATTCAGTAAATGTTTCTACTATAGCAAGATCGACAACACTAATGAGGTTGCAGTCTTCTATCTCATCCGGACCTTTTATAGCTTCAAGCACATTGAAGGTGACCTGCTGGTCATTCACCCTCATTGTTAATTCTCCTTTTTGAACATCAATTAATGTCCTTCCTGTTGCTAAGAAAGCTCTCCCCAATATAATTGGTACATCTTTATCTACTTCAAAATCTAACACTATAAAATCAATTGAAAAGAAGAACTTATCCACCTTTACTAGCACATCTTCAATTTTTCCTTCGGGATATGCATGAGATCTGTCCGCTAATTGCAAAGTGACAGTTATGGGTCGAACTTCACCAACTCCTAATTGCTTGAATATTGATAATGGTATAAAGTTGATGCTTGCTCCCAGGTCACATGATGCCTTGCCATTGTATCTATTGCCTATAGAACATGGAATCGTGAAGCTCCTTGGATCTTTTAATTTTTGCGGCATCTTGCTTTTCAACAAATGACTGCATCCTTGTGTTAATGCCACTGTTTCAAATTCTCCCAATCTTCTCTTCTTTGTTAATATGTCTTTCAAGAATTTGACATAACTAGGCATTTGCTCTAATGCTTCCACAAAAGGTATGTTGATGTGGAGTTGCTTCAATACTTCCAAGAATTTGCCAAATTGTTTATCTTGTTTCTACTTTTGAAGTCTTTGCGGGAATGGTGGTGGATGTCTAAACTGCTGTGCTGTAGCAGGTTATGCAAACTTCTTCTCTTTTGCTATGTTCTAGGTTGTTGTTGCAACATTTCTATCAACAGGTGCTGGATCTTCAAATTTTGTAGCTTCTGTAGCGTGGCTGTTCTCACCCGTGTATTGTGCAGTAGAGAGTAATGGCTCTTTTTCAGCTTGAGTTTCTGCTTGATTCAAAGTGGGCTCAACTCTTCTTTTTAGTGCACCCACTGGAATATGAACATCCTTTCCTGATCTTAAATTAATCACTTTGCAGTGCTCTTCCCTTCTCGGATTCTCTGTATTGCTTGGTAGACTTCCTTGAGGTCTATTGCTTATTGTTGTAGCAAGCTGTCTAATTTGATTTTCTAAATTTCTCAAGGATGCGGCGTGACTGTGGACAACTGCCTCATTCTTTCCTATGTACTCCTTAATCAAAGCTTCAAGGTGGCTGAGTTGATCATTACTAGTGTTGCTTTGCCCTTGGTTTGGTTGCTGAAATCTAGGTGGTGGTATTGGTCTATTCTATCCACTGGTTGCTGCAGCATGCTGATTCTGCTGCTGATTACCCCATGAGAAGTTTGGGTGCTGCCTCCACCTAGGATTGTATGTATTTAAGTACGGATTGCTCTTGTTCTGATTGTTGTAGTTGCCCAAATAGTTGACTGAAGCAGGATTTCCCAGACAATGGTCGAACAAATGCCCTTCTCCACAATAAACACAAGATGTTTCAGTAACTTTGTTGACTGTTGCTGGAGCAGTGGATATAGCTTTCACCATATTTGTTAACGAGGCTACCTGAGTTGATAAGGGTATTAAGGCATCAATATTGTGAGCTCCTACTGGTCCTCTTATTGTAACGTGTCTAGTGGATGGCCATTGATAGTTATTATTAGCTATCCGTTCCAAAATCTCATAAGCCTCATTATAAGACTTAGATAATAAAGCACCATTTGCTGAAGCATCCACCATCAATTTGGTACTTGGATTCAGCCCATTATAAAACGTTTCCAATTGAATGCAGCAAGATATACCATGATGAGGACATTTTCTCAATAACTCCTTGAATCTTTCCCAAGCATCATATAGACTTTCATCCTCTATTTGATGGAAAGATGTAATTTCATTCCGTAACTTTGCATTCTTAGTCGGTGGGAAATACTTTATCAAGAATTTGCCGGCCAAATCATTCCATGTGGTAATGGAATCTAGTGGCAGCGAGTTTAGCCATGCTCGGGCTCTATCTCTTAAGGAGAATGAGAATAATCTTAACCTCAATGCTTCAGGCGTTGCTCCAGCAATCTTAAATGCATCACTCACCTCCAAAAATAGCCATCAATGCTTCTCTATCTCTTAAGGAGAATAAGAATAATCTTAACCTCAATGCTTCAGGTGTTGCTCCAGCAATCTTAAATGCATCAATCACCTCTAAAAATAGCTTTAGATGGATATGAGAGTCATCGGATGATAATCCATTAAATTGTCCCACAGTTTGCAACATCTGAAACATCACGGGTTTGAGTTCAAAATTTGCGGCTTACACTTTCGGTCTCCTTATTCTAGGGTTTATAGCTTGAGGTGTTAACACCGCGTAGTCTCTAATAGCTCTGTCTTTATCATCTGCCATAACAATAGCATTATGACTTGCTGGCTGCCCTTGACCGTTCTGACCTTCTTAAATTCCATCAACATTAACCGGCTCAATCACTCCTTGTTGATTAAAATCCCCTATATTCGGCATTTCAGCCATGTCTGCAACAGATTTTAATTTTCTTTGCTCCCTTCTCAATTGCCATACTGTTCTTTCTATCTTAGGATCAAATTGATATTCAATTGCTTTGTATTTGTGCATGCAAGAGTTGCAAGAGAAAATCTATCAACACAATGAAAACAAATTAAATTAGCACCGAACAAAATTAAATTCACAAGAATCAATAAACAATCAATCCCCGGCAGCGGCGCCAAAAATTTGTTGTCGATTTTATGCAATAAGATGTCAATGCGCAAGTGTACACACAACAAGTAATTAAGTGATAAGTATTGAGTATCGTCTCTAGATGGATTGATGTTATAACGCTTGCTACAGCAAGCTTATTTAGTGCAATATTTAATAATTTAATGAAATTTAAATTAAATAAATGATTTAAAAATTAAATGAAACTAATAAAACAATGAACCAGGAGATAATAAAATAAAATGGATGTCAAAAACAAAGAATTATTCAATGGGTAATAGGTAGTTAGGGATCTAAACTCACTTAATGCCCATTGACTTGTTTAATAATTTTCTGTTCAGTTGCTACTGCATCGTCTGTAGCACTAGGCAGATTCCTAATGTATCCTCATTTTTCACCTGTTGGATTCTTATACCTATATGCAACCTAACAGTGACTAGTTGTTAAGCCAACATCTAAATATAGCATTATACGCTCTTGGATCTATTAACCCTACAAGGTGAATCCCTATGTCTAATTCTTTACAAATCATAGATTAAACACGGCTCCACCAAATTGATAATAAATCAATTAAGGAAAAGATTCAATCTACAATCTTGTATTGTTTTGATTCTTTCCACTAAGCCGTCCCTGTTGAGGATCAAACCTAGCTTGTATCCCTAAATGGGTAGTCAGCCAAAATAGAGAATTAAATAAACACAACCAAAATAAAATGCTGCAGCAAGCGCTGAAACAATAATAATGTAAGTCAAATCATCATTAAGCTTGTTTAGAACCTAACTACATTAAAATTAGTTCATACTCAATAACTAAATAAAAATCATAAACGGTCTAGCATTGAATTAAACATCTACAAAAATAAAACAAGAAATAGAAAAATCTAAGGGCAAAAGTTAAATCCCAAGGAGTTGCTCTTGATTAAGTTGCGATCAACCATTTTCCCTTTAAACTCCACTGCTGCAACCCCTTCAATTCTTCTTCCTCTTCGTTTTTCTTTATTACGACATGTTTTACGTGTGACAGCTCTCTCCTCCTTTGTAAAAACGTGCTCCCTTTCATATCTTCAACTAAGGGTTTTCCAAAAAGGCAAGGAAATCTCCATGTATCCTTAGGGCTCTAGGAAAAGATCTTTTAATATTATTAGGATTCTAAGAATATATATCATTATATTTTCCTAATCAAGGAAGATCTTTTCCTTTAGATTAATGAATGCCACGTCTACCCTATGTTGTCCATCAAATAATAATTAGCCGTAGAGAAATTAGTTGTTGAACCCGCATAAAATCGTATCTATATAGTTTTTACGTGCTACAGGATCTGCTGCAGCAGTCATTGCTGTAGCAACTTCTGCCTTGCTGTAGCATCATTTCCGCTCCAGACTTGCTTTATCTTTCTTGCACATCAGTTCTTTGTCATTCTCTGAGGCTCTGTTCTTGCAGCAACCATCTCCATAAAATAACCTTTTTGGTCACTTGCAATAATGCACTTAATAAGAGCATATAATGATGTAAAACATATAAAATTATTAAAATTAAACTTAAATAAATACTTATGCAAAATATAACTAAAAATAGGATAAAAATATATCATTAACTCTCTAAGTAATATTAATCTAAACCTAAAAGTGTCATGATGACTCTCATTTCATAAAGTTATCACTTACAGACATGGTGCAGGTGTTTTTCATCAACAAATCCAAAGGGTTGCTCCTTGAAAATCAGTTTATCAAGCTTACCACGTAGGAATGTATTTTTGACATCTAATTGTCGAATGTCCCAGTTATGGGATATTGATGGTTGCAGGTATTACAACAAGTGAAAATGTTTCTAAAAAGTCAATACCAGGAATTTGATTAAAGCCTTTGGCAACTAGCCTAGCTTTTAGCCTTTCTAGAGTGCCATCCGCTTTAAGTTTTGTTTTGTATACCCACTTACATCCTATGACATTCATGTCATTGGTTCTTGGGATTAATGTCCATGCCTTATTCTAATGTAAGGCAGAAATTTCTTCTTTCATAGCATGCAACCATCCTCGATGGTACAAGGCATCTTTGATGCCTTTAGGTTCTACTAGCACATTATAACTAAGTAATGCAAATTCAGTAGGGCTATACTTGGGGCTTCGTTTATGAATACCTGCTTTTGCACATGTTGTCATGTTATATGATGGTTGTATACTTACAGTAGAATCAGTGTTAGTTTTTGCCTCTTTTTTTGTGGGTTCGGAAGCACTTGCTGTCTATAGTAGAGGGTCCTTTGAATTTTTTTCAAATTGGTTGCTAGTCAGATCAAACTCGTGAGGAACTTCAGTCTCTTGTTGAGAGGCCATTGTGTCTTGATAGATTCATGTTGAGATGTTGGGATGTTTGTAGTCTCAAAATCTTTTCTGGTTTGATCAAGTTCGTGAGGGATCTCTAACATGTTGGCATTACTATATTCTTGGCCTCGATTTCCGTCATTGGTTGTGGTAGAGATATCAAGGTCTGTATGTTCATTTCGGTTGATATCTTCCGCCTTGTGATTATATTATATTGTAGGCATTTCCATATTTGTTCAAGAAGATGGTTGATTATAGTTGTTTCCAATTCCTGTAGTGGTAAGAGTACTTGCAGTCCACTCATTGAAGCTTGTTAAATTTGTATGTTCACCACAACTACTATAAACTATACCTGGCTTTATATAGGGAAGGGTCTTTTCATCAAAGACCACATCTCTTGTCAAGTACACTTTTCCAGTAGGTGGGTGAAAACATCTATAACCTTTGTAAAATTCACTATACCCAAGGAACACACATGGAAGAGATTTTGGATCAAATTTATTTTGAGCTATTCTTCGAAGACATGGAAAACATCTAGAACCAAAAACTCTTAAAGAAGAGTAATCAAGTTTCTTACCTGTTAGCTTCTCAATAAGACTTTTCATGGCAAGTATGGCTGAAGGAAGTTTGTTGATTAGCCATGTTGCAGTGGAGAAGGCTTTCACCCAGAAGCGTTTAGGAACTCCAGCATGAAACAACATAGTAAGTCCAAGCTCAGTGATGTTCTTAGTGTTTAAGAACTCCAGCATGAAACAACATAGTAAGTCCAAGCTCAGTGATGTTCTTATGTTTTCTCTCGGCTATACCGTTTTGCTGAGGTGTTCCTGGGCATGATTACTGTGACTTGATTCCATTATTAATAAGGTATTCTTGAAAGTCTTTGCTTTCAAACTTACCTCCTCCATCTGATTGAAAAAATGTGATGTTTTTCTCAAATTGATTTTTCAAAAATTTATGAAATGAAACAAATCATTGAAAGAAGTCAAATTTTTCTGTAAAGGAAAAAACCAAGTAAATCAAGTGAATTCATCAATAAATATAACATAAAATTAAAAATTTTGAAATGATCTAATTGAAGCAGGACCCCATAAGTCACAATGGATTTTACCAAAAGTTTTTGAACAATATTCATCAATATTAAGAAAAGGGAGTCTACAAGATTTGCCTAATTGGCAACTTTCACATAAGAAGTTTTTCCCATCATGCTTATTTATAAAGATGAGGCTTATTATGCTTTAAATAACTAATTATTTTCATATGTGGATGCCCAAGCCGTTGATGCCACATGGTATCGCTAGTTGCTTGAAACCTTGCTGAGTAGAATGTCATGTTTTGATTTGGTTCCAAGCTATAGAGACCTCCATTCCAAGTTCTTATTGTGATCACCTTCCCTGTATCCCTGTTCCTAATCACAAAATCATTTGCAGTGAATTCAAATATGTGAGGAAAATCAGTGGTTAATTGACTTACAGAGAGAAGGTTCTTTTTAATCTCAGGAACAACTAAAACATTTTTGAATTTGACAAAGTTTTTGTCTGTGTGCAAAACAGTGTCTCCTGCATGAGTGATTTTTAATTTATGTCCATTACCTACCATTATCGTATCAGATCCATGATATGGTTGGCAGTGAATTAACTTACCATTGTCTAAAGTCATGTGTTGTGTTGCTTCTGTATCGGGAAACCATGCATTTGTGTCATTTTCTGATATTGCCATAGCAGCAAGAGCTTGTGTTGCATTATTAGGCTGATAACATTATTTAAATATGTGCCAGCATTCAAAAGCAGAATATTGAGGCTTAAGACAAATCTGACAAATTAAATCATCTTTGTCTTGCTCATTTTGAGAAGAATTTTGATTGTTCCCTTGTGGTGCTTTTGAAGGTTTTTGTACTGGCTGAAGGAAGCCTCTTCCTTTTGTTAAGGGGATTTTGTCCCTACATGTTAAAAGGAATTTGTCCCTGCTTATTGTTTCTAAATTCTTTTCCATTGTTTTTATTTTAGGCAAAAAAGGTAGAGTGTTCATCAATAGCACTTGTAGAGCTATGAAAAGATTTCATATTCTCATGACTTTGAAGTAATTGTATAACATCATTATACGGAGGTATAAGAGGTTTCATTATAGAAGTAACAAAAGATCTATAACTCTTACTTTAACCTTTGAGAAGACCAAAAACCTTTTGTTGATCTTCCATCGGTTTGCCAATAGCATCAAGTTCATCACATATCTCGTTGAAGCCTCTGATGTAGTCATTGATGTTTTTATAATTTTGTTTGTTGTGCAGATGCATCTTTTGCATGAGAAAGAACTCTCTATCTTTGGTGTTTCGAGCAAAGTACTCTGATAAAGCTTTCTACACTGTTGCTGATGTTTCTAATCCCATAGCAAGTCCTAGGACTTCCTCTGATAGGGTCCCTACGATCTATCCGCGAAGAAGTCGATCCGATCTCCTCCACATGATGTAATCAGTATCCATCACATATTCTTGTTTTGCTGTAGATGCTTCAGCTTCTGTGGTTGATTTCAAGAAAAATTCTTTAAGTTCGGGATATGTTCCATCTAGGAAACCACCGATATCTTAGCTTTCAATAAGCCCACTTATTTGTGTTTTGCACAACATGTAGTTGTTTTGGGTGAGTTTTAAAGTGACAAAGTTGCTTATATTCAATGTGGAAGGATATGGATATGATATGGTGGATGTAGTTTTTGAAGACACAAAAGCCATGGTTGACAAATGATATTCAATTATTTTGCCAGGAGCTAAAGCTCTGATACAACGTAAGGAAAATGCAAGTAGCTGAAAAATTGTATTATATATTATGTATTGGAACTATATTTACAATGAAACATATTGAGGTCATTATATAGAACAAATTATAGCCGTTGAGAATTAAAAGGCATTCCTAAAATGTAATGGAATAGACCGCAATTGAGGAAATTATGATTTGCTATTGACAGAGGAAATCTCGGCTTTGTTATCTTGCAGTCAAGGTTGATCTTTTGGCTGAATTTCTTGATTTCTTTCCTTGTTACTTGACTCATTGATTGCCTCTTCTATAGCATGATTCTTTCCTTTAACAATTCAATCACCAACAACTACCACCATACAACGATAATAACCACATTCAACAAGTTAATTAAAAAATAATGGTAGAGAGAAAACAAACACACCAAATTTTTACATGGTTCGGCAACCAACCTACAAACATAGCTCTAGGGTATTCGAACTTGAGGATTACACTAAAATGAGCCTTATATCCTGAGGCAATGAAAATTAAAATTGACTTCAAGGTGTTAATTTACCCTCACAAATTTGGGGCATACATCCCACATCTGTTTACCAAAGTGTTTACCACACTTACAATCACTCCATTGAAAGATAAAAATGAAGTTTATAAAGAACACACTTCGTACAAGAGCATATAAGGAAGTAATAACTCAAGTATGCATGAATTTAAATAGATAAACAAGTGAAAGCTCAAGATTGCTTAGAAATATCAAGTTTTAGCTCATACCAACCCCAAATATGATTTAGAGTGGGGTTTATAAAGATAAATGCAAAAACTAACCTTTCAGAATATAAAATCAAAATTTGTGCGAAACCAATTTATCACTTTAACCGAATCGGTTCACCGCTTTGCTAACATGGCTAGTTACCATTAAAGTATTTCAAACAAACCTATCTGCTACCTTAGGTAAATCGGTTCACCGGTTACTCATTGGACTACTTATTAATATGGTTCATGGATTGGGTAAACTGATTTGCCGCTTTGGCTCAACTCGACTTTGAAAGTTTTGCATTTTAGTTAATGTTTTCAGACTTCTCTATAATTAGGAAATTCTTAAAATGTTTTGAAATATTATTGAATAAGTCCTTTTCCAGATTTTCAAAAATAGCATTAAGACCATATAAACTCTTCATATTTTTTGACACATAAAAACTTTTCAATTTTTTTCATATCAGCCCATATGCTTTAAACAAATTCATTTTGATAAACCATTTAACTTCGATTTTTCTTCCAATATAGAAAACATAAGTTATGAAAACAAAGATAGATTTGAATGTCATGATCATTATAAAATTTGAGCTTTTAAATGCCTAATTATGCATAAATTCAACAAAACTAGCTTTACAAGAATTATAAAAATGAAATATCATTTTAGTTAGTGTTCCTCACATTTGAGTCTTGACTTGAAGAGCATGTCCTTCAGTCCTTTAAGCTTGATCTAACATAAACGACTTTTAACTTTTAAGAACTAATGAAATTCAAAAGTGTTTTTCCCATATTACCTTTGCCATGTTAGTTATTATCATCAAAATCAAGATTTGTTACCATTCAGTAAAGCTAAAAGACAACAATATCAACTTCAATGCCTAAAAAATATTAATTACATGGAGGTGTATATTTTACTTGCCTCTTAACCGTGTCCATACTAGATTATTAATCTTTATTTATACCCCAATGTTTTGCTCTGACGTACAAGTAAAACTAGAGACATAAATCCTAATCCGCTAGCAATATTTGTACGTTGAGATCTACTCAATTTGATGTTAAACATAGTAGCAAATATTCGATAGTTCTTACAAAGAGGAGGCATAACACTGTGCTTGTTGTTGTCAATACACGTGACTCCTTCGGTTCTCTATTAATGAATCTCACCATCGCTTAGATCTTAAAAGTTGGAACCAATGGTATGTACGATGTCTTATAAGCTTGCCATTGACCTCATTGGGCTGATGGTAGGTTCAAATTATTGAACGATCCTATTAATATTATTGTTAAAGTTAATGTAGAAATAGTTTATGGTTAGTCCTAGTTTTTTACAGTCAATTTAGTGTCAGTCAATAATATTGTTGAAAGTGGTTTCTTGTGTTTAGGAAGTCCACAATTTGGTGTACTTGAGTCTTTCCTAATTTTGTTAAAAGTGGGGTTGTTAGTTGCTTAAGTGGCTCCTTATTTGTAGGAGTTTGTTTATGTATGGCACTATATAATTGCTGGTTATCATTCAATATTATTCAACCACATCTACACAGTTAATATTTCTAGCATTATCTATATTCTAAGTTATCAATTTCTATTTTAAATTCCATTCAACCTAACAGGTGTAGAGAAGTATGATTTGCCTTACTGTCTTTTCCTTCCTTATTTCAACATATTGTGTCAAAGCTTGGTTCCACCAATGGCCAACAATAACAATCTCGTTCCGTCACAACCTATTCTTCCACTCTTTCAGGGCATTGCTTATGATACCTGGAGTACAAAAATACAGATTTTTTTATCTCTCAAGATTTATAGGAGCTAGTGGATTTACACAGAAAAAGATGTTTCAACAAAAGCGGTTGAGGATACGTAGAAGAAAGATGCCAAAACTTTGTTCTCCACTCAGCAAGCTGTAGCTGAAGCTATTTTTCCCATAAAGCAACTAAGTCGAAGGAAGCTTGGGGTGCACTGAGAAATAGGCATCAAGGTAATGTTGAGATAGTTACCAAACTTCAAAATCTTCGCCGAAAATTTGAAACCTCTTTGATGAAAGATATTGAGGCATCGCGTAATTATTTCTATAATTTGATGGAGGTTGTAAACCAAATTTGTAAATTTAGTGAGACTTCAACTGATGAAAAAATTATTGAAAGATTTTGAGAAGTTTGCCTAAGAAATTTGATATGTGGTGGCAGCAATTGAAAAATCCAAGGATATAAAAGTGCTGACTATTGGTAAGTTGCTTGGTTCACTTTTGTCCTATGATGAACAGATGAAAAGGTAAGATGATCAGCCTGTTGAGAATGCTTTCTATCTAAAGAAAAATCAAATGGCTCCTGGGAGTCTGGCAAGAAAAAGTGTTAAGAGCATTTTTCTTATTGTAAAAAAAGAGAAAAAAAATTGTAAACATGGTGATCGTAACAGTCCAGAGTAGAGTAAGGTTAGTGATAAAGGTGAAGGTCAATAGTGTAAGCCCCATAGTTTTACTGTAAGAAATTTGGCCATATTGAAAGATTTTGTAGACTAAAAGAAAAGCAAGCAATTTTTTTCTGAAAAGAAAGAAAAAGATAAAGAAGATGAAAAGCTAATTTTTCCTTGTTCTTATTCTACTAAAGAATGTGCATACGATGTTTGATGCATTGATAGTGGGCTGAGTAATTACATGTTAACAAATTTGGAGGCTTTTCTCAGCTTAGATCAATCGATGAGTGTCCAAGTGGAAATAGGCGATGGAACAATTTGAGAAGCACATGGTAAAGGCATTGTTGAGCTAAAATCGTGTGGAATGGGTTGCATTAAAAATGTTTGTATGTGCCTGAACTAAATACAAATTTATTGAGTGTGGATCAATTTCTACTAGAAGGATATTCTAGTTCTTTTTTAAGATAATGGTTATTTTGTGTTCCAAGATAACACTAGAAGACACTTGCTACTGAAAGTTCCTATGGCCGAAAATAAAATTTTTCCACTCAGTCTTAATTCTGACATGCATGCATTTAAGACTTCTTTGCTTGAACAAAATTGGTTGTGGCATCACAGATATGGGCATTTGAATTTTAGAAGCTTGAAGGTTTTGTCTAAACTCAATTTAGTGGATGAATTGTCCTTATTAAAGCATGTGGGAGAAATATGTCAAAGTTGTGCATATGGGATGTAACACCACAATTCTTTTCTAAAAAGGATGGCAAGAAGAGCTACAAAAACCACTGAGCTTGTGCATGCAGATGTTTACGGATCTTTGTGGGTTGCTTCACTTAATAGCAATTCAAATTTAATGTTTTATTTGATGATTTTAGCAGGATGAATGGGTATACTTTGCCGAAGAAAAATCGAATACCTTTGCAATCAAGAAGTTGAAGAATAAAGCTGAAAGACAGCATGGAAACAGTTTGAAGGTCTAGTGGACAGATAGTAGTGGTGAATTCGTGTCAAAGAAGGAGTTTGACAAATTCTGTGAAGAATTTCGCGTTTGAAGACAACTTATAGCTAGCTATACACCTTAACGAAATGGTGGAGAAGAGAAGTAAAAATCGGAGCTGGCAAAAATCATCAAAAGCATGTTCATTGCAAAAAGCTTGCGAAGATACTTTTAGGTTGAAGTTGTTCACATTGCAACCTATATTATGAATCAGAGTCCCACATCTATTTTACACAACTCACTCTTTTTAAAGCTTGGTATGGGTAGAAGCCAAAGGTAATTTATTTCAAGGTTTTTAATAGTATTGCCTAGCTATGTTTATGTTCCTTCTCAAAAGCAACATAAACTTAAAGATAATAATGAGAAATGCATATTTGTGGCTACAGTATGGAGACTAAAGGTTAGCAATTTTATAATCTTCTCACCAAGTAATTGATTGTTAGTCATGATGCTGTTTGGAGTGAGTTAAGTGCTTGGAATTGTAAAGAGTTACAGCATTGTCCAGGTGTAATTATTGAAGATAAGCTGCTGGAAGATGAAGATTCACATGGTGATTATGTGAGACAATTAACTCTATGAGGCAACCTACTGCCGCCACCAAATTGTCCATCTTCCTCTCCCGAGTCGCCACCTAGGAAAGTGAAGTCTTTTATGGAGAAGACGCAATTTTTCTTAAATCGATGAGCCAACTTTGTTTCAAGAAGCCATAGAATGCAAAGGATGGTGCCAGGCCATGATGACAAAATCAAAGCTCTGGAAAGAAACCACACATGGGAGCTTGTTAATTTACTAGAGGGAAAATAAGTTTTTGGGGTTGTTATGGGTCTATAAGATTAAATATAGATCAGATGGTTCAATCCAAAAATACAAGGTTGGTTACCAAGGGATATATGTAGCAAGAATTATCAATTTTGATGAAACTTTTACTCCAATTACTAGATTAGATACCATTCAAATTGTTTTGGCCAATTCTACTCATCACAAATGGAATGTTTGTTAGTTTGATGTTAAATCAGCCTGTTTGAATCGTTTTTTAGGAGAAGAAGTTTACGTACAACAGCCTCAATGTTATGAAGTTTCAAGTGAAGAATGCAAGTTGTATCGGTTAAAGAAAGTACTTTACGGTTTGAAGCAAGTGCAACATGCTTGGTATGATTGCTGAAAGTTAAAAATCTAGTTTTACAATTCTTAGGTAAAACCTTTTAATACTGATCTCATACAATATATAAGAATTAAGTATTCTAGAAACTCGTACCTTGATTATATGAGAAGATGGACAATCAAAAGTTGTAGATCCATCACCAAAATGATCTTCCAGGCTATGACTCAAGACTGATCAACACTGAACGTGTGGGCGTCTATTTCACCACTCCCAATTGCAACTGGCGTCTCTTTCTTTTCTACTGTATTTTTCTCCAAAGATATGGAAAAAACCCCACTACCCCTTTTGTTTTAAGAAAAATACTTTTTATAATATCTTATGAAAAAACCCTAGCATGTATTATATCTTATTAATTTAAAATATTAAAATATTTTAAACTAAACATTTATCCTTCCCCTTACGTAAAAGTGGAGAGCATGTATAACCAACTAGGGAACTACCTTGTAAAATATCACAAAGCCCCATTTACACTTGTATCTAACACATTAGGCCTTAACAAATATTATAATCAATATTTTTATCTTATATACCAGTTGTCTTGCTTTTGGGTCCAGTAATGGTGTTGTCAATTAAATGAGCTAATCCGGGGATCATTTGGGAACATACAATAGTGGCTACAATAATTAAGCTTGTAATTAAACAAACATAATTATTTAATTCCAATTCTACTCCACTATAAGATTAGAACTGACCTCCATAATTGTATGCTCGAATAATAATTCGCCCAAGCCACATTGATTTCTTTACTGCACAATCCTTTGTACCACATCGTTAATTAAATTGATATCTCAACTGTCCAATCAATTTAATTACATCTTGTTCCTTGATACTTACTAGTTTTCTCTAATGATCATTTTCAACATACTTATATATATATGTTGACACACTCTGGCCAGAGAATTCTATGATCAAGTACTGAAACCCATCAAGAGATGTGTCGTACAAATTATATATTGTCAATCTATAAATTCAATACTTGTAATTGCTCCCACTAAGATACCGAGTAATCTTGACTACAAGTGTATGTCGTGCCATTAGTAACTCAAATGAAATAACAATTACAATCAAGAAATTATAATTGACTCAAGATTAAGATCACATTAAATCAATGCCTATGAGATTTAATAAGTCTGACAGTTATTACAAAGTTAATTAAATCTCATATGTGATCCAGTTCAATGCAGTTACACTACATCAATAAATTCATACATGATTAAGACAAATCACTCAATGAACTTATTACAGTCTATACCTAAATAAAGCGCCCAACTTTATTTATCAACTGCGAATTTAATTTATTTAATCATAAAATAACTGTCTTCTGTGAATCCACATGGTGATCACATAAATACATATAATATGATTAAATGGACTTTACTCAAAATATTAATGCAATAGAGATACTTGAATAAAATACCTCATTTATTTTATTAATCAGAAAAATATTTATTACAATAAATAAAAAAATATGCTTTAAAGAGCATATTTTTCCAACAATTTCAAGCAACATTGTTTCCAAATGAGTGAAAAAGAACATATCTTATATGTCAAAACAAGAAGTATGGATGAAATTGGTATGAATGAGATTCTTATTGTTTGCCTTTATGTTGATGATCTTATTTATACCTGTAATAATATTGGCTTGATGGGAGAATTCAAATCTAGCATGATTAATGAATTTGAGATGACTGATCTTGGCTTGTGAGTTATTTGGGTGAAGCAGCAAGATGAGATTTTTATTTCTCAAGAGAAATATGTAAATGATCTACTTGAGAAATTTAACATAAAAGAGTGCAATCCAGTAAAAACTCTAATAAACATCAATAAAAAAAAATTAGCTTGAATGACGGGGAAGAAAAGATTGATGCTTATGTTTATCGGAGTATAAATTAGGAGCTTACTGTACTTGACAAATATCCGACCCGATATTATGCATGTTACATGTCTTTTGTTAAGGTTCATGAAGAGTCCAAGCAGAGTTCATTATGGGGATGCTAAAAAAGTGCTACGACACTTGAAGAGGACTAGTTCATATCGAATTTTGTACACTAATGTTGAAGATTTTCAGTTATAATTTTTTTTTTTGTTTTTTAGATGGTGATTGGGCAGGCTCAATTGATGATCATAGAAGCACTGCAAGCTAGACTTTTAACCTTTGCTCAGGTGCTATCTCTTGGTGATCCAAAAGGAAACATCTACTGCATTGTCCTTGTCGAAAGACAATTATTTGGCAGCATCTTTGGCAGCTTGTCAAGCAATTTAGTTAAGAAGAATTTTAAATGACATGAAGTAACATCAAAGAAAGGCAACAATATCTTATTGTAATAAGTCCACTATTGCAATGACTAAAAACTCTGTGTTTAATAGCTACATAAGACACATAACTAAAAACTCTGTCATAATAGCTACATAAGACACGTAGAGATAAGCCATCACTTCATCAGAGAGTTGATGGAAAATGGAAGCATCAAGATGTCCTATTGTAGTACTGATGAGTAGTTAGTTGATGTATTTACAAAGCCTCTGCCTTTGGAGAAATTTCATTTGGGAGCTGTTAGATTTTTACATTAAGGAGGTATGTTAATATTAATGCAGAAATAGTACGTGGTCAATCTTAGTCTTTTGATATCAGTTTAGTCTATGTCTAATATTATTGAAAGTTGGTCTTTGTATTTAGAAAATTCACGATTTTGTGTATTTGAGTTCTTATTTTTTTTAATCTAAACCATCTGGTATCCAGTGATTATATTGGGCTCTGACTAATTCAGATTTGAGCTGGGTAGGACCACTAGGGCGACAAAACTCTCCCAACAAGTATTTAATTACAGCTGCATTCCCAAACCTCAAATGGAGGACCTTGGTTAAGCTAGAACAGTCCCTTGACCAACCTGTCTACGAGTTTGTTAGTTATTTGAGTCATTTTTTCCACAACCTATCGCTTGTTGGTTAAATAAGGACTCAAATTTACACACACTTATATATATTATCTTCACCTTAATGGTCTCAAGTATATGTATATATATATACACACACTTTATTGCAAGGGTTGTCGTGTACCAACAATGATATTAGACGAAGACAAAACGCCCAAGGTACATGGCTGCGGAAATTTTCATTTTCACAATTCTTACCATCAATCAAACTCTTCTTGAAAAGAACTATATAAATCACTTTTGATGCGTTACTCAATACAGGAAATAATAGTTAAATAAGTAAGACAATTTTTTTTGCCCTTGCAAGTGATGATGACGATTAGGACCCGCAACTGTCTCCTAGATCCAATTTACCAGATCCTTTGATGAAGTTAAAGCTTTGAACCCTATTGTGGAAAATGTTAGAATATGCTGTCAATAAATTACAGCCTCAAGGCCATTCACTTATGTGCTAAATTTATTTGTAAGTCATTTATTGCTTGAAATAAATCTGCCAGCCCAAGTAGCAACTAGCTTTATAACTGGTTGATTGAATATATATAGAGCGAAAAGAAATGATACACTGAAATGCAACCAAGTTCCAATAATCTCAAATATGTCAAATCTCCACTTCCACCACTAATTAAACAAATTATACAAAAATAATCAATCTATGGAATTGAAAATAAATGAACATACACACACGGAAGATTTTTACGAGGAAACCTCTTATCGTCACGATCTAGGGTGAAAATCTCTGGACATGATTATGTCCATGTGTAGAGAAATAATTTATTATAAAAATAATGTGAGTTTATAATAGATTAAGAACAATTACAAAGCATCACACCACCATAAATACCTCGCATCTAAATCCTATTGCTTCAACCTTCATGGTCCTCGCAAATTTTCCTCTGCATGAATCATGCGTCAAAATCTCTTCATGAAATAAACAATCTCCTCATGAGATCAGGGACAAAAGTAAAACGGGTGTGGAAATATCGTCTCAAATTTAACAAGACCAAGTTTAAAGAAATCACATCTTTGAGCTTGACCAAGCTAAAAAATAGGAGAACAAAATTGAGGCTTAAATGAATTTTTGGTATCTAAAATTAAAACTGTTAAGCATTCACCCAAAAATCCCAATCTAAACTATAGCCTCTGGCCCTTTAAAAACTCCTTCTTTAAATCTAGGGCTTAAAAATAAATTTTAGGCAAATAACAATATTAAAGAAATCACTAAATTATTCCCCAAAATAAATTGCCCAAGCCCCCCATCATCATCTTCAAATTCGATAATGCAAGGATGCACCTCTATCACTTGATTTTCTGCTTTATGGAGGTGGCAGCTCTAAAAGCATTTTTATTTTGTGCTTCCTGTCGCTTGCTGTTGCTTTGGCTTATTTTCTTATCGAAACCAGAAGGAATCTGAGCCTTCAAATTCAGTGATATTCAAAGGTTGAAAATTTGCTGACATGGCGAAACAAAAGCCATTACATTACGTTAAAACAAGCCAAATCTGATGGTCTAGGAAGCTGGTCAATGTTGGTCAACAAATCCAATCAATACCAGTCAAAGATGTGGTGATGTGGCAGCATACCAACGCTTGGATCAGAAGCGATCAACGGCTCAAAGCATGCGGATATCCTCTCGGGTCGACCTATTTAAAATGGTGTGGATCCTTCTCATAGTGTTCGCAATTTTGCGTGCTCAGTTCTATGTGAGCTCTTCCTTCGTGGCCAATTAGTGTACAGCCAACTCGACAGTCAACAAGTTGTACTATAATACACTGCATCACACCAAATTCTAATCTTTAATCCATACATATCTTCAATTGTATCTTCGCTTTAAACTCGGTTATCACCTATCCTAAGCCTTTCGATACTTTGAAACTCAAAAATGATATTCGCACAATTAGCTGGGAACTCAAAAGTACTAAAATGAACATCTCGTTCTTGAACCTATCAAAAATGATTTTGTACACAAGGTTTTAACAAACCATGACAAATTGACTGTTTTACATATCTTCTCAGGTGCGTGCTTAAATGCAGATTTCATGTAGATTTACTATTACACCATAGCGAATTCGCATTTAAGCATCTATACTTGAGAATTATTGGTAAATACACAAACACATATTAAAATTAAAAATTTCCCAATATACCTGGTTATAACACTCTTAGGACCGTGATTTTAATATTTTTATATGAGACTTCAATTTTCTTTCTTGCCAAATGTCAGTAAAGATTAGAGTTTGCCACGTGGAAGGGGACTACAAGAGTTTGCCACGGGGACTACAAGGTCCTTAGTTAAAAGGGATCGTCTAATAACACTACTAGAAAAAATGTCATTTATGACGGTTATTACCCGTCATATGGCCTATGGCATGACGAATGAGCGACCGTCATTGATTTCGGTGTCAAGAAAATACCATGATAGTTTTTTATATATCATGTTAAGCATGACGTATTATCCATCACGATTCTGTCATTGTTATTTTGAAGGAAAATTTTCATGCATGACTAATATCTGTCATAAACATTCTCATTCATGATTGTTGTATGTCATATAAGCATGACATATTTAATTAGAATAATAAAATTATTTTTAATTATTTTAATTAATATTAATTCCTTGAAATTATTTTTTAGCTGTAAATAAAACGTATTTTAATTATTTGGCGGGAATTAATGAAATTGGCACCAATTTTGTTTATATTAATTTTTGGCGGGAATTAAATTATAATTTAAATAAATAATTTGGCAGGAATTAAATTTTTTTATTTTTTGGCACCATTTTTAAATTTTTGCACCGAATGTTATTATTAATATTGAATTTTATTTTCACATATATATAATTTGTTTTATACATATATATATATATATATATATATAATTAAATTTATAAAAATATAAATTGCTAAAAAAATTGGCTAAAAGTCATCAATAATTGAGAATCCAATTATTACTTTAAGCATTCATCTCAATTATCATTTATAAAATAATAACTAAAGTACTAAACTGCTCCCCAACAAACTAAAAAAGTATAGAAATTTAAAAAACAAATTCTGTCTACAAATAATGTTTAGGAAGTCTACAAATCACTGTTAGTCCACAACATGAACACCTTGAGTTATGTACAGCAAGTCAATGAACCCAAAAATATAAATGATCAGCAACTTGCAAAATGAAAAAAATAATTACAATTACAAGCTAAGATGAAACACTGATGCTACTTAACCACTAGCTTATCAATCATTACAACAACCTTTCAATGCAAATTAATCAACAAGCAACATGAAGATAACATGCATGTTCCAACTTAATCACCACCACAACTCCAAAACTCAACAATCTCACATACAACATGAATCTGCTAGGCCTAAATCAGCCTCTGTCGTAACCTGACAACGATGTACGCCAGCCTATATGTACTGCAATGACATGATTTTAAAATTCAACTTATATAACACATTGCATGCCTTATGATTTAAATTTATAATTTTTCATACAAATGTGATCTCTCTTAAATGATGCCAATTTCAAACCTAAATATATATTAATTACCTTTCAATAAAACTGGGGATTATGAATTCTCGAAACAGTTTTCAGAGGATAGGTACTCTTTGTTCCCTCAAAAGTAAAAGTGGCGCCTCCTTCCTCTAGCAAATTGTAAAGCCAAAATGCCCACTCCATAAATATTTATGCATTAATTCAAAATCTAGTTCTAGAAATTAAAAAAAATTGTAACAGAAATAATATATCGATTTTGGTTCTTAAAGTTTTAAGGTAGCACATTTAGCGCTTCAAAAAGAGAGTTCGAACATTTTTTCCAAAATCTTCAGTTTAAAACAAACATTTCAAACTCTAAAGCTTTGAATCCTTCACTAGTTATAATCCCCAAAAAGGCATACTACCAAGTTATAGGTGTTACTTTTACATCTAGAATTTTTTTTCTTTTGCAGAAATTTCTATTGATTAGAAAGCTTTAATGTTTTCAAAATACCAAGTGGCTATATATCTTGTGAAAGGTTATTCTATTACTAGCCAACATTAAAAAAATATTTCAGGGATATTAAAAAATAAATATATTAATTTTAAACCGTCGTCGTTTAAACTCATCACCGATGCCTGTCATGTTTTATAAACGATTAAAAAAATAAAAACTGATCATGACATGTTTTATCAATAGTAAATGACATAAATATATGTGTCACGAAAATATCATATTATGTTGATAAAAAATGTATTAGTCACGAAAATATCATTATTTCATGATAATTTTATGACACATCGATATCTATCATAAATTTTCTATCATAAATCTGCGTTTTTCTAGTAGTGTAAAAAAATGGTCATATGTCATACAAAAGAAATTCAAGGGACTCTAAATATTTGAACTACAAATAAAAGATACATAAATACCCTTACATAGAGAGGAGCCTAAGAAGAGTTTCAATTGTCATGTAAAGAAACTCTTGTAATATCATTCACGTTAATAAAATCTAGAACTGAGTATTTTATTTGAATTTTTTAGGCCAATGTTATAATTTCAATTTTTGTGTTATTGAAAGTATTTTTTTTAATATTTGTGATTTAATGTGATTTAAAATGTGGGAACCCATAAAAAAACACGGCGGGTATGGGTGGGTTTGGTAATTGCTAAAACCTATAGTGGGCGAGTTTTTTTAAAAAAATAATACCTATATCGAGTTGCAGATAGGTTTGATAATTAAATTTCTTGCAAGTGCGGGTTTCATATGGACAAACCCACAGTGGGTGGTACCCATTGCCATTCCTACACCCAAGGTGTGTATGTAATACTTAGGACATGGAGCAAAAAGCTCAATTTCTCTATTGTTCCCATGAAAGACTTCAAGATGGTCCATGGCATGGAGTTCTTCAACCAAGTTTATGCCTTCCCATTGCTAGCTACGAACACCCTAAGCATCTTTGACGGGAGTAAGGCATGCATGGTACCAACCTAGGGACTCAACAAGGGAGACGAGTTCGAAAACTTTACAAGTCAAGTCCTTCCAACTATACAAGTGGTCCTCGATGAATTCAAGGACATGATGCCTCCCAAGCTTCTGAAGAAGCTTCCACCCAAACTAGAGGTGGATCATTAAATCGAGTAGGAGCAAGGCCCCAAAACTCTAACATTAACGCCCTACCGCATGGTGCCACTCGAGCTCGAAGAGCTGTGAAAATAGCTCACAAATTTGCTATATGCTGAATGCATCCACCAGTCCAAGGCTTTATTCGGTGCTCTGATCCTTTTCCAAAAGAAGAAGTACAACTCTATTCGAATGTATATTAGCTATTGTATGCTCAACAAGATCAATATCAAGAATATGTTTCCTATTTACTTGATAGTAGATCTTTTCGACCATCTTGGCAAGGCACTGTACTTCATCAAGCTTGACTTGCATATGTGATAAGGTATGGTTCTTTCTTATTCCTTATTATGTCGTTCGGCCTTACTAACATACTAGCAATATTTTGCACCCTCATGAACAAAGTCCTCCAACCGTTTTAGGTCGATTGGTCGCTGTGTGCTTGGACAACATCACAGTGTATTATTCCATGCTCAAAGAACACGGCCAACGCTTAAGATAAGTCTTCAGCCATAGGATTGTGAACGGTAAGCTCATGATGGAGAATGCCAATATGAAGGCCATCTTTGAATGGGAATCTCATACCAAAATTCCTGAGTTGCGATCATTCCTTGGATTGGTAAACTATTATCAGTGTTTTATTAAAGGCTACTTAGCCAATACGACACCATTGAATGATCTCCTTAAGAGGAATTGAACGTGGCATTGGTTGAAGAATGCCAACAAGCTTTCGAAGGGTAAAAAAAAGCCGTTTTTAAAGAGCCTATCCTTTCTTTTTCATACTACAAAAAACTATTGGAAGTCTAAAAGAATGCCTCAAAGTTTGCCATCAATTAAATGCTTATGCAAGAAGGCCCACAAATAGCTTTTGAAAGTCAGAAGCTTAATGACACGAAATGGTGCTACATCGTATAATAAAAAGAGATGACTGCCATCATCCACTGCTTAAAAGTGTGGCGACATTATTTGTTTGGCTTACACTTCGTAATCATGACGAACACGTAGCCATAAGCTACTTTCAAACTTAAGAGAAATCGAGCACAAGAAAGTACTGTAGCAAGACTTTCTTACAAAGTTCGACTATCAGCTTGAATATAAATCAGGAAAAACGAACATTGTAGCCGATGCCCTAAACCACTAGGATGAGTTGGGAACAATTAGCGTGAGTCAACAGAAGTCTGACCTTGTCTCACGCATCAAGGAAGGCCTCTAACAGAATCCTCTAAACAAAGACTTGTTGGAAAATATTCCTAAAGGAAAGACAAGACGCTTTTGTGAAGAAGATGGCATCTTCCTCACCAAAGGAGATTGATTATTTTTCCATTGGTGGGAAAATTTATGGAAAGAAGTTGTCAAGGAAAGTCACGACTCGAAGTGGGCTAATCACCTAGGAATCAAGCGCACCACTGCACTAGTCCAACCCTCATACTTTTAACCTCACATGCAAGATGATATCAAGGCATATATGCAGACTGGTATTGTGTACTAACAAGACAAGGTGGATCACTAATTTCTGGCAAGATTGTTGGAGTCTCTGTTGAATGCATTAAAGCCATGGCAGAATGTCTCTGTAGACTTCATTACAATCTTGCCCAAGTCCAAGGGGTGTGGTAGCACATGGTAACCGTTTATCGCTACAGCAACTATGCGACTTTTATTGCCACATTCGTTGATTGTAATCCATCAGATATATCATGAAGCTTTAGGGGTTTTAAAAAGCATTGGGAAAAGATTTAATTTATTTATTTCATTTTACCTAAGAATTAAAATATATGCAATTTAATTTGAGTGAAATTATGAAATCAAATTAGTTTGGGCTATGGATCCACTCTTAGTAGTAAATATGATTTAATAAATTCTTTTTATCAATTTCTTTATTGTCCAAAAGATTAATTGTATAAATTATCATTATTTTTCTATTAATCTTATTATAGATTAAGTACTTAGTGTGCCAAAAGTTAACTTGTCTATAATAAGCCAAAATACCATTTTACCATACTTTATACTAAGATATTAAAAATTTATTGTGCCAACCTCCCTTGTTTTTCTATAACAGATCAAATTTTTCAAATATAGAATATAGATAGTATTAATTAGAAAATAATTTAATTTATATAATTAAAAATAGAAGTTGATTAAATCATATTTTCCTACTAAGGGTTTCATCTTACCCTAACTATTATTATGTAGCTAAGCAAAATTAAAATAAAAATAATTATTAATATTAAATTATACATAATTTAAAAATAAAAACAACTAAAATTGAAAATAATACTAAATTTATTTATGATTAATTTACTACATATTACAAAGAGAGATGAGAAGAAAAACTTAGGGAAAAAGAAGTGAAGAAAGAGGTGTAGAGAGGTGTGTTCCCCTCCTCTCTATTTATACTAATTCATCATTAATCCACACCATACACATAAAAAAATCTAATTAAATCATAACCTTACATTTATCCCACTAACCAAACATAAATATTCCACTATCCAAACACAATCCTAAATCAATCATGTCAAGTGTATTCACTAACAATTACTATATTTAACATGGTAAAAACTTATAATTTTTACAATTATCACATTTAACATGGTAAAAATTTATAATTTTACAACAAAGTTGTGGATCTTTTTCAACAATGACCTAGCTTTTTGAACCTCTGGAATTCTTCCGTTAATCTGTTTGGAGTTTCGAATTGCGTGAAATTATTATTTTTACCTAATAAACACAAAAAGATACACAAAATCAAATATTTAAAAGCATAATTAGAATTTCAAAATATATTAAATAATTACAAATACAAATTATAATATAAGCACAAAATAACATTTTTACTCCTTAGAAAACATATAATTTTTAACACTAATCAATTAGGCAAAGTTACTTAATGTGGTCAACTCTTATACAACCTCTAACGGAGCGAGATGACTGGCAATAGTCCTTTCGAGATCATCATAGGATTCCAACCCACCCTTAATGTAATAGCCTTAATGTGTCAAAGAAAAAACCCCGAAGCTCATAAACTCTTCTATGAGTAGCACGGAGAAGCAGACATTACACGAGCATATCTTGATAAAGCCGCAAAGAAAATGAAAAAGTGGGCGGACACAATGAAATGCCAGGTTGAATACAAGGAATGCAACCAAGTCTTGATCAAACTCCTAGCCAACAGTTCAGCACTCTGTGGAAAGTGCACAAGGGTTAGTAAAGAGATACAAAAGGCATTTCCTAATCATCCAACGCTTAGGCAACGTCTCTTATCAACTCAAACTTCCACCAAGAGCCTTCTCAAGTCATATCATCAAGATACGAGAACCCAAGCCGTGGAAAATCAAGGTTTGCACCAACAGCCATTTGTCACCACATTCGATAAAGATATAGAGTGCATCCTTACCGATCATGTGATTTGGAGAAGAGGCACACCACCATATAATAAGTACTTGGTGAAATGAAAAAACCTCCTTGATAAAGAAGCAAGTTGGGAGCATGAAGATGCTCTTTAAAAATTCACGGAACATGTTCAAAGATTTTAGCACGAGAACGCAACAAGGACGTCGTAAGCTTAAGTGGGGTTGGGTGTTACCGACCGTACAAATTTTAAGCCAAAGAGGCTAACTAGAAATGTCAATACAAGTAGCTTATCTTTGTCTCTAGAAAGTTTTATCTCTAGAACTCTCCTAAACTTATAAATACTTAAGAATTCTCCATAGAATAGTAGAATATAAACTCTCTAGCATTTTGTAGATAGTATTAGTGACAGAACATTCTAGGTTTTGCTAGAAAAGGGAGCTCTCTAAGCCATGAGAAATCTCTAGATTGGAAGATTATAGATAATAGTGGAACTATGCAAGGCACTTAGCATTATATTTAAGCAAGCAACTCAAAGCATTCTTGTACAAACTCTCTTTAGCTCAATTGTTCTATTTTCTTTCTATCTCTTTCTCAAGTATTCCTGCTTAGCTAGCTATAAGTTCAAAGCTTACATAGCAACTTTTGAACAAGAGTTGTCCAATTACCACATGGATGTACTGTACAAAATACTCATCCCATGATAAATTGGTCAAGTTCTTGAAGGACATGAACACATGAACACAGAAAGATGATGCCACTATTAAGTCCAAAGCTCATCTAGCATTTTGAAATTTGAGCTAATTATGGGTTTATTTGGGATTGTAATTAAATATTATTGGTTTTATAATTCACAGCCTGCAGAAAATTGATTCATTGTTAAAATGGATAATACATAGAAAGTAAAAAATTTGAGAACTTGGAAGTAACGAATATTTTTACCAAACAATTCATTGATTTGTGCAGTGACGAAATATACCCGGATCATTTATTTTTAGTTATAGATTGGCAGCGCGCCTCATCTTCGCACCCAACATGCTCTGTCGATGATGTGATTAAAAACTACGGTAGTACAAATAATTTGAATTGAAAAATAAAAGACACGTACATGAGAGAGGAACTTATTGCAACGAGTACAAATGTCAAAACTAGGGCTGTTGACCCAAAACGAAAAGTACAAGTGAAAATATGCCAAATGGATCTCCTCACATATCATATAAATTGTAAAGCCAATAATGAATTATTGTATGCGTAGACATGAATGGGTTGTATTGAACAAAAAAAAATTAGAAAGAACCACTGCACAATTTTATCATAGCAAGTGCAGGGGATATTATTGTTGATCATTTAAATTTTAAAGTAGCTGTTTGTAATTAAGTCACATCTCTGATAAGAAGTACCCATTCACTGTAAACCCTCCGTCGATGCAAATAGTCTGACCAGTTATGTATGAGGCCGCAGGCATGCATAAAAATGCTACCAAGGCAGCCACTTCTTTGGGCTCCGCATGGCGTTCCATTGGCGTTCGGGATCTCATTTCCTTGACGAGTTTCTCATTACGAAATCCCTAATTCAAAGTAAGAAAATTAAAATTAATGATATGAAAAGTCTGTCTCATATAAGATTTTCATTTTTCGATTAGAAATCCTGTTTTAATTTTATGGATATAACGAGTTTAATTGAGTCTCACATCGCATAACAATGGATAATCTGGCGAAATTCATCTTACATTTTCACTCAGGGGAGTTTTGACAATCCAAGGCGCTACAGAATTAACCCTTATTTTGTCTTTTGCCCACTCACATGCCAAATTCCTTGCAAGTTGGTTCATGGCTCCTGCAAATAATCCATTAAGTATGCTTTCCATGACAACATGACTAATATAATAATATTGTACGGTGATTAAGTAATCTGATGATCACCTTTGATTGGTCCATATATGGATAGACCACTTACTGACACAATGCCTGCAACGGAAGACATCATAACAATACTGGCTGCCCCTGATGCTTTCAGAAGAGGGTGTCCAAGTTGGGACATGTGGAAAGCAGACTCGAAATTGGTAGCCATAAGAATCGAGAAGTCTTCAGCTGTGAAATCTACAGTTGTCGGTCTACCCACATGTGTCCCAACATTGTTAATCTAGAGACACATGGACCAATTAAAGATAATCAATAAGCATTAATATTTTTTGTTTCCCACCTTCTGTTATAATTAAATGGTTTTTTTAAGGATTAATGAACATTTAATCTTTATATTTTGACTTAAAATGTTCGCTTAATTTTTATATTTTAAATCGTACCTTAAAAATATTTTTATAGTTAAATATATTACATTCTTACCTTATTTTTTCGTTTTTTTTATAATATACCCTTCCAACAATATTCTTGACATTAATTAATTTACCTATAATAAAGATAATTAGCAAATTAACCAAAAATTATTATTGTAAAAGAATTAGTATTTTTTGTATAAGTGCAACAACCTTACTAATAATTATTTAATAAAAAATTAATTTTCTAAATTAATCCTAAAAAGAAAACATTAATATATAAATTTTTATGTTACGTTTACGGTTAATTTGATAGATTATCATGTTTTTCATTAATATCCCTCACAATATTGTTGCAAGGGTGTTATTATAAAAGAAAAGAAAAAATAAGGGTAAAGGTGTAACATATTTAATAACAAGGACGTCTTGAGGTTTTTTTTAAAATAAAGAAACTAAATACACACTTAATTCAAAATATATTAACTAAATGAGTATCTAGTATCTACCCTAATTTTTAAACAGCTCTATTTGCCATTCAGAATAATGAATCAAGATGAACATACAAGGATGTTAAGTTTCCCATTGAAGAGAAAGGAGACTTGTTTCATTAGCTTCTCCCTTTCTTCTCGTTTTGATACATCGCAGACTGAACCAGTAATTTTGAATCCTTTTGTTTTCCATTCACGTACAGAGTCATTAATTTCTGCTTCATCCAAATCGCATATATGCACTGTGGCGCCATGCTCTGCAAATTCCTCCGCTACGGCATGACTGATTACATGCATATTCAAGTTTAATATAATTATATATAAGAGAGTGCTTCTGCTTCATGTTGGACATATAAACTATTAAACTGAGAATATAATGCTAGGAAAGAAAAAGAAGTACCCGATTCCTTTGGCGGCGCCAGTGACAAGCGCGTTCATGCCCTCAAGAGACCATCTGCTATTTGGCTTATCATGAGCCATTCTCTCTGCCAATTGGAGGGTAAAAGGAGGAGATCCAAGCTTTTATGTTTAGCAAAATGTTCATGGTGATCATCAGAAGGCACCTCTTTATTTTATACAGAGTTCAAGGACTTTGCCACTTTCTATGTGCTCTCTGAACCAAACCAAGCTCAATTTTTTTGACTTTTGAGTTTTTTAAAATTATTTTTTAGCTAAAAAATTAATTTGTTGGAATTTTGCCAAACCCTTATTTTTAAAAGAATAAAATAAAAATAAAAAAAAAAACTTTAAAGCATTATTAATTGTTTAAAAAACAAAAATTAATACATAAGTAGTTACTAATACAACATTAAAATAAATTAAAGTCATTTAAAAAATTTATTTTCATTAAATTAATTGAAAACCACTCCACCACATCCGGTGTGTGAATTTTAGCTTTTGAGTTTTTTTTTTTTAAACCACTAAGAAAGTGAGAGGTTAGGCTGCCCCTTACTTATAATATAAATAAAATAATGAATAGAACATAAGAAGAGAAACATAAACTAAATCCTCTAAAAAAAAAAGTATAACAAACAGGATGCGAAATCAACATAGAACATGCGAGAATTTGCTGCTTCTAGATTTAACCCAAAAAAAAAAAGTTTAACATATTGTCATTTTCTAAGTTGAAAAACATTCTTTAAAAATTATACATTATTTGTCATCAATCCGATGGTCATACAATGTGTGCTATCAATTCATTCATTCATCCATATATCATTCTTCCAATGTGTGTCCTCAACAAATTATAACACTAGAAGCCCCCAAAATGGAGAAATTGGCTTTGTTTGGTTGTGCTCGAAAACGTGCCTTTGCTGCTTTGCATGGATGTTGTGATAATCGAAGTTGGTCTTCCTTTGGCTTATTTGAGAGCTTGGTCTGTGTTTTATTTATTTATTTTTTTTTTTGAGAAGGTGTTTTATTTTTTTAAGATCACTATGTCTATGTTGTTATTTTAATTGGTTTGGTTATTTTCTTTATTAGTTGCGTCTTTCGTTCCTCAGTTTAAGTTTTATGCTATTTTGAGGTGGTCTTTTAGGCAATACGACTAGGTGTAATCTTTTCATTTATTTTTCAATAAACTTCCCTCATTCTTTAATTTAAAAAAAAAATTATTAGGGGATGCATATTTGGGGTTCATACTACATAGTAAAATTCTCTATACATGTAATTCGTCTTATTCCAGTGTAAAAACGTTGGAGTACAAATGTTGAGAGCTAACAAAATCTGGCTAATGACGGGAATTTTGGTGTATTTTGAAAGAGTGGAGGGGTTTTAGGTGTAAATATTGAAAAACAGTCTATTAAGAGAAA
Organism: Clausena lansium; assembly: GCA_030449835.1. NCBI lineage: Eukaryota > Viridiplantae > Streptophyta > Magnoliopsida > Sapindales > Rutaceae > Clausena > Clausena lansium. The sequence continues at coordinate 46,628 of JASUUF010000336.1, forward strand.
AATAATCCTACAATCCGCTACAATGCGACAAATTATGTTCGCTTATTACAAAGTCCTGTAGGAGCTTGAAACTAAAGAGTCAATGGTGAGAGAATGTCTTCCTTCCCTTTTATTGATATGTTGATTGTTTATATAATGGGATGTTTGGATGGAAATTATTAATTTTTCTTTGAATTGTCTAAGTGTAGTTGATTTTATACTTCTGGACACGGAACAAAATAGGATTTACGGTACAAATCTTGGAACCTACAGATAATAATTAGTGTAAATATAAGGAGTTAGTGGCGATGTGTTTGAAAGTGAGCATATGCATCGGGTAGGATTGGATCAGATATTATGTTCACAAAACTTCTTGGAGATTTGATGGGAGATTCTTGGCCAAACATGTTCAATGTAAACACAGATCCAGGATCAAACGGACGCGTTTTGGGTTGTTCTTTAACCACTTAATTGATCACGTGAGCAGCACGTGGATTCACTTAAGTTGAAAGGGTCAAAATGCCGTTATAGGCAGTTAATTTTGGCGCTCTGGTTCTGGGTACATTTTATGCAGTTACATAACAAGCTAGTGAATAGCAGGCGTTGTGTGATCTCGTTCATTAATTCAGCAGAGAGATTAAAAAGTCACGAGATCTTGACTTGGAATACCTTGAGAAATCAATATTGTTCTCTGTATTTGATAGATCATTCTTAGGTGAATATTAGAAAAACTAGCGAAATCTTGAATTGGATTGAAATACCTTGAGAAATCAATCATGGAAATCGATGATGAGCAAGATACAGGGGCTTTGATAGGTAATTTGTGTAAATTTGGAGTGGGTGGCCGGTGAATTCTGTTTTTGATAAGATTGGACCAGATACTTGTAATCACTGCTTTGCCAAGATTGAGGCGAGAATGATACAATAAGAATAGGGAACTTATCAAGGTCTTGAGGCAAGATGGCCAATTGAAAGGTCATGAGTAGTACAAGAACTATATGAAGGCCTCTTCGTAAGAGAGACTTGGTAAAATATTTCTTCTCTGCCGAGGCAAGATGGCCTAAATTTGTCTCCTAGCAAGAAGGCAAATAATCGTGATTTGGTAAGTCTTGTGACATAAAACTGTGCAGCTTGATTAAGCTTGTCAAAGAACGTGTTATTGATGAAGCTTATATTACAGAATTGAGCTAGCTGGATTCGTTTCCTTGTCTTCTTTGGCTTCCCTTTTGGCTTCCGTTTTGTTCTTAGGCTTCGTTCTTGCTTTAAAGACTTCTTGGCTTCTTCGAGTTATTTGCTGCCTTGGCTGCTTTAGCTGCTTTGCTGTTTGGCTTCTTTCTTGCTTTGTTCCTTTATATTTGTTGTTCTGTTCCCTTTTCTTGCACTTGTTTTCATTCGCTTTCCTTTTTTCTCTGCTCTTCTCGGTCCTGGCCCCCTGTTTCAATCATAACCTTGACCTTTTATAGACAATTTTGCGTTTATCTTTAGCTATCAATAATTTATTAAACTACAAAATTGTCCTCAATCTTCTGTATCATTTGTCTTATGACCTAAAAAATAGAAATTATCTATTTAAAATTACAAGTAATAACCTCAATTTGAGCTGGTCATATTTTATGCACTAACAGTATGGAAGCAACTTAAGGATTCTAATCAGACTTTTGATTTCATTAGTAAGAAGCAATACATTTGGGAAAATATGCCAACTTGTAATGCAGGCTTTTCTACCTGCTCATAGAAGCTACTTGCTGAATTATCAAGTTATGATTGAACGGGATGCTTGTTTGATGAAGAGACTTCACCTATTCCTCCGTGGCTAACTTCCGCTGATCACTTTCATTGTTGCGTACCGTTTCACTGAAAGTGTTGGGGATATCATCATCAGCAACTGGAAGTGCAAAGACTACCACCATGTAAGCCATCCAGATTTCTCTTCTTGGTCTCCTTGTTGCTATCATCTTTATCTACATCATCGGTTACTTTTTCTTCTCATGGGACATCAATAGAAACAACAATTTCTTCAACTCTTAGTGTCACCTCCAAAGTTGAACTATTCTCAGATATAGAACCATCTGGTCATATGGAGTTGCATCAAACTCCACCCGCTGTAATATTTCATTAGTCTTATTCTCTACCTGCTGAGAACTAGAAGCCTTTTATATTGAAGCTTTATCAAAAGTGACATCCCTCCAATTACAATAGATCACAAATTCTGTTTTCTAAGTGACTTGCGTAGCTTACGACCTCAGTCTAAAACCCCTCATCTAAACTAGCATTAGATAAGATACATCCTACATTCTCCAGTAAAGTACGATCCATACGCTTAGCCACACCGATACATCTCATCGTGAAATGTCATTTTAGACTCTCATTTTGGCATACTTGCAAGAATGTTACTCAAGTATATCATTCCATATCAGAAAGCAATACTTTGATCTTTCTGCTAGGCTAAGCCTCCACCAGTTTCTTCCATTTCACGAACATCTCTAGAACCTCATCTGATGCTCATATGGTGTACACCCACATATGTCTATAGAAACAAATGAAACCCAATAATGGTTACCACTAATTGATGCAGTCTTGATCAGTTCTCAAACATTGTTACGAACATTCAAGGATCTCACTAGTATTGTGATAAGTAGTGCCAGGCTTAACCCTTGTTTTCTTGCCTACCAAACAATGCTCACAGAACTTCATTTTCGCAGGTTTGATGCTGACGATTAGAGATAAACGAGCAACTCTTCACCATCTTCGAGTATCATCCCTTCTTTCTGGTCTAAGCCGTTAAGCCAACCTTGTACAAACTCGTCAAAGCTGTTTAAATCGTTGCTGTTGTTGTTGATGAAGATGATGATTTTGATTTTGATTATTTTGTTTTTTTTTTGGGAAATTGATTATTTTGTTGATGATTATTATTTGGGATTTTGATTATTATTATTATTATTTTGGAAATGGATTATTCTGTTAAAGATGATGAATCTGATTATTATTATTTTTTTGAAATGGATTATTATTTGTTGATGATGATGATTTTTTATTTTGATTTTGATGATGATTATAATTATTATTGTTGTTGTCGTTGTTATCATTATTATTATTATTAATGATAAATTATAATTAATTAACATATTAACAATATATGAATATAATTAATTAATGTATTAACAATAATTTTATTATTAATAATAATTATTAACAATATTATTATTATTATTATTATTATTATGGTCAAAAGTATTATAATTAATTAATATATTAACAATATTTTTATTATTATTATTATTATTATTATTAAGGACTTTTTAGTAATTTACTACCATCTAACTCATTATGATTCTGATTCTAAGACAAAGTAGACACATTAATGGAATCCAACTCATTCCGATTCTGATTCCTATAGTTTAAGTAAGCAACTTATTCTGATTTCCATTCTTCATTCTAATTCCAGCCCATTCTCATTCCTGCTCATTCGAATTCCAACCCATTCTCATTCACGTTTAGTAAACGCACCATAAGAGTAATTCTTTTGCATCTGTCATGTCTCATAAACAAATTTACGATTCACGTTGGTCAATTTATAATAAATGATTTATCACTTATTAAATGGTTGCCTTTAAGCATTATCGTATTAAATAGGGAAAAAGACACCCACACCCCCAAGATTTGCTTAAATGGTCACATAAACTCCCTTGGTCATACAGACCCTTTTTTGACTATTTTACCCTTAATTACAATAACTCAATGCAATTGATTTTAAATAAACTTCTAGAAAAAAAATATAAATATAAATTAAAATAATATAATATATAAAATAAAATTTATAAATTATTTTGAATATTAGAAAAGTTATTTTTAATATTATTAATCTATCATATTCTTCTAATAATAATAAAATATATTTGACATATTAATAATATTAAAAAAATTATACCTAACATTTAAATAATTTTTAAAATTTATATTATTTTATTTACAATATATTTTTTACTTATGTCTACATTAGTATAAATCTTAAAGTCAATTTTTGGATTAATAGATTTTAGTATTAATAACTTAATAATAACTTTACTATTAAAAATAATAAATTAATATTAAAAATAATTTTCATTATATATGTTGTTTTATTAATTATAGTTATTGTAATATTTTATTTGTATCATATTATTTGTAATATCTTATTATTATATTTATATTTATTTAGGTTGTTATAATCAAAAATATAATAATCATTTATAAAATTAAGGGGGTTTGTGTGACCATTTATGAAACCAAGGGGGTTTGTGTGACCTTTTAAGTAAACTTTAGAGGTGTATGTGACTTTTTTCCTATTAAATAAGAGAAAATTTTAGTTGCTCGCACTCTAGCGAACTTAAGACTATCTGCACTATTCGACTGCTTTTATTCGAAATAATTTTTTTAAATTTACTTGGAAGCGATCTAAGCATCATTTGGTTACTTAACTTGTACTTTTTGTTCTTCTTTTTTTTTCTTGTTAGTATTTTTTTCAATTTAAAAAACAAAATAGTGAAGCTTCTCAGTGAGCTTAAAATGTGATGGCATGTTCTTCCAAAGAATCACAAGGTATCTTATTGTACCAGGAAAATCATCATGCGAATTTATACAAGTCTTGTCACTTGTGTTAAAAAAATTTCCAAAGTTAATTCTCGTTCTGCTTTGCTTTATGGTCAAGTCAGCATTTAGTCCATGCTTATAAGAAAAGCTAAGCATATGGAATATGGGACATGCTCTGTGGAAATAATATCACATTCAAAATGACAAAAGTGAAAAGAAGAGGAGCAGCGATTCAGCGAATTACGCGTCGACGACGTGACTAACACTAAATCATGGGCACGTGTTTTACGATTCAACAAATTGTAGGTGGAAATTTTTCACATTTTGGGTGGAAATTTAAGCCTATCATTTTTCACATTTCAGGTGGAAATATTTGTATTCTGAAGTCAAAAAGTCTTTATCATTTTTTAGGTTACAAGTTACGAATAAACTTATAGTGTGTTTACGAATTAGAAACAAGAATGAAAGCGAAGGAAGAAGATTCATTAATTTGTTTACTTCTGAAATAAAGAGAGAGAATAAAAATAAAATTTGAATAGACCCCATATAATTAAGAATGTAGAATGAAAATGAAATTATTAAGCGACGTGAGAATGAAAATGGAGAATGTGAATGAAAAGAAAATTGACATTTGAAAATTAAAAATTCTTTTTTACCCTATTTAATAATAATAATTATTATTACTATAATAATAATTACTATTATCGAAATAATTATTATTATTTTATTATTATTGTTATTAACTATAATTATTATAATAAATAATGACAATAATCAAGTAAGGTCAGTTTAGTTACTTGTAACAATCGATTTCGATTCTAAAATAAAGTAAATACATCAATAGCAATATAGTCTATTCTGATTTTGATTGGTATAGTTAAAGTAAACAATTTATTTTGATTTTTATTTTTCATTCTGATTTTAGCTCATTCCAATTTCACTCTATATTGATTCCAGCCGATTACGATTACTTTGTTAAGATTGTTGTCAATGTTGGGACAAGATTAATTTGGTTCAAAATCTCAAATTCTTAGTACATATTAATATTTTTGTTATTGTGTACCATTAAATTTTCACATCTTATAATTTGTTGGTTGAGACCTGCATCTTACAAATTATAGATTTGAACTAAGATCAGGTTTCGAAGATGAGTATAAAATTGTTTTTAGTTCAAATTTGTATTTTATAAAATTTCAACGTGCAGATCAGAGCAAATCTAATATTAGTAATATAACCTATGTTGGAGTCTGAATGAAAATTTGAAAAAAAAAAAAAAAAGAATATTATAGCTACTCGGAGACTACATATTTTAGTTATTCTGTGAATAGTTGATTTATTTATTTTAAATTAATTTCGGAATATCCTACTTGTGAAATGACAATCTTTAATACCCAAAATTATTATAAACCTCAACTTACCTCTTATATTTGTAAAGAAGATAAAAAAAAAAATCATCAATCCACCCTCATTTTTTCTTTATCTTTCAAACAAAAATAGGGGTAAGCTAAAATTTGCAATAATTTGAGGTATTTTGAAGATTTTTATTTTATTAGAGGGGTAATTCAAAATTTACCCTTTATTTTTTTTACTATTTTTCCGAAATTCATATTTTGTTTGTAAAAAAATTACATAAGATAAATTCTTGACGTAAAGAAATTCATATCTTTGTAGATTTTTACTATTATTATTTTCTATTTAGTGATTAATATACATATTTTTTCTTTAAATTTTATTTTTTCTACATCACATTGAAAAGTAAATTATTTTATTTTTTACAAACATGTACGCAACAAGTCAACAACACCACCCTCCGGGGCATGACTATTGATCATTTTTTTTCTTTAAAATCTCTACTAATAAAATTAACATATATAAATTTTCTTTTTCCAAAACACAGTGTAAAATGTTATTTTATATGCCTCATCAATAACAAGCTGCCTTAAGTGCATAATTAAGTGTAGGATTGGACTAATTTTTGGGATAAAATATTAATCCCACGTTTGGCATGCTCACATGGGTTGGACTAATTGACTAAATTCAAATTTTAATCCTAAATTCAGGGGATTAGTAATTCCAATTTTCATATGGGTTTAGATAGGAATAGATAATGGGAAGAAAAATTGTTTGTCCATTTATGATATTTTCCATAATTTATTACATTATTTTTATTTAAAACTTAAAATTTATTTATTTATTGTTATTAATTAAATAATTGATTTTTTGTTATTCATGATTTACTTAAAAATTATTAACTAATTTATTATATCAATTGCTTTATTTATTTTATTTAATGAATTGATATATCTCATATGAAATAACCTATAACTTATTCCAATTTATATTTCTTGATTATAATCATGACTATTCAATAACCAATTATATATATATATATATATATATAATTTTCTTATTAGTTTTCTTCTTCATTAAATTTTTATAAATAGTAGATATTTAAATTCAAATATTAACTTAAATATTATTTAACTTCATTTAAATTTAATTTAACATAATCTAATCTAATATTGTACCAAACATAAGTCAGCATTATATATAATTCAATCCAATCTAGTCCAATCCTAATAGTTAGTCTAATCCAATCTTGCGTGCCAATCGTAGCCTTAAAGTCTTGCATACAATTGTACAATAGATTACTTGTTTTTGTTGTTTCTGAGCAGTCAGGAAAAAATAATTTTTTTTTTTTTACTGTGAATATTAACAATTTCTTAATTCCTTTCGGTTGATATGTTGTGTATACTCATACAATGTGTGCACTGCAGCACTTGGTCTCACTTTCTTTCGCTGGAAAGTGCTTATAAGCAAAAGTGGAAGCATTGCCAAGTGCTTTCATGGTTAAACGAATACAATTGTGTTAAGGCATTTCTTATAGAAGTTTGTGGAACTAATTTAATTATACTCAAAATTTTGCTCATGAATTAAGGATTGATTGCCTCATGGTTATGCTGTTAGTCCATAATTATTTTTAGTCGATATAAAATAATTTTCATAACAGTGACAAATTCTAAGGACCAAAAAGACATTTATTTAGAAAAAGAAAATATTATCTTTGCTTCGTCGCTCTAAGTTTTGCCTAAGTTACATTTAATATAACTTATAATCCAAGTAAAATTTATCTACGAGAATCTCACTATATTATTACTTATTTTTTACTTAAAAATTTTGATTATAAGTTACAATAAATCTCCTAATTCGATAAAACCAATTCTCTCTATAACTTACGTCTGCTCAAGCTCGCTCTAGACTCAGACCCGACCCGGCGAGTCCAACTCGACAACTCAACTAGCCCCGCTGCAATCTTCCTCAAATCCCAAACCAAATCGTCATATTGTCTCTACACATCCACTTTGTCTTCCTCACGCATCCACAACGACGGGGTAGAAGCTGAGTGTGAATCTCCTGCCTTGAACTAGTAGCTTCACAGTAAGGTCTTACGCCACTGCCACTGCCACTGCCACCGCCCCCACTGACCACAAAGTCTCCAGATCTGCCCATCTGATTGATTCTTTCAGGTCACCGTTGCCGGAATACACTTTCAAGTCCTAACCGGTAGTAGTTAGTAGCCACCGCTCTCAGCAGCCGCCTTAGAAGTCAGAAAAAAATTTGCCGGCCAGGGAGGGATCTTCCCTCTCCGGCCGGTGTTTTTTAGTTTTTAGTTATTTTAGTTTGTTTAGGTTTTATTTTAGTTGTTTTAGTTTTTTATTTTACGTAATTTCCTCTGGTTTTTTGGCTTTATTTATTTTCTTTGTATTTTTTGGGATTTTTTTGTATTTTGTGTTTAGTATCCGCCGCTCTTGAGATTCTTTAGGTGCCGAAGATGGCGATGTTTCGGTTTCTTATTGGGATCGTGTTAGTATTCGTATCGGGATGATATGTCTGTATTGGAGTCATTGAGGAACTCTAGTATTTGGTGCATTGAGATTTCGATAGCCTAGGGCGAGTAATTGATGGACTGAGACAAGAGTTCATCGAGAGGACTTTGAGGATTACTCTAAAAAAGACGGTTTTGTTAGTTATTTATATTGTTATTTGTTTGTGTTTTGTTTTTAATATTGTGTTATGTTGTGTTATATTATCGGATTGAAAAAGATTTTACCCGCAGTAGCTGAGGTGGGATAGATGAGTCTCGTAAAATTCCTCCAGTCCTTCAGTAGTTTTAATAGGTGAAATTACCCAATTCTTGTTTGAGAGTGAGCTCATTGTTAGGTAGAAGAACAATCTTGGTGTTGTTAAACATAAAGCTGTAGGTATTTCTTTTCCCATCTTATACTACGTTTCGATCATACTACCAAGGTCTGCCTAATAATACATGATAAGCATCCATAACCACAACGTCACACCAAACTTGGTCTTTATAAATTGATCCAATAGATAAAGAAACTAAGCAATGTTTAGATACCGTTACTTGATTGCCTTTCTTCAACAATGTGAGCTTGTATGAAGTTTGATAAGGTTCTGTCTTTAAATTTAGTTTCATTCTGACTTCCTCTAAAATAACATTCTCACAACTACCCAAGTCTATGACCACACGACATACTTTTCCTTCAATCGTACAAGTAGTATGAAAAATATTTTGACGTAACCACTTGTCTTTATCTTATCCTTTAGGAGTGAAAAATGCTTGATTTACTATCAACACCTGACCCAATATCACCATGTTCTTCGATGGATTATGTACTACCAATCAAAAGTTGGCTCTGCAGTGAAGTCTTCAATGTCTTCCTCTTGGTACTCTTCACTTTCCTCAGTGTTTACGAATAAGCCTTTACCATACGTTACTCCCTTTTTACACTCTGTCATTCGGTGTCCACTTTCCCCGTAATTAAAGCAGCGTATTCCTGAACCCAAAAATTGGGTCTTGCTGCTTTGACCACTTTCACTAGATTTACTAATTTTTTTTTGGAGGATTTGGAGGGGTGAAATTGCGAAATTTGGAAGGTTGACTTGAATTATTACGAACAACATTTCAAGAACCACGAAAGTTTGAGTCACTACTCCGCCGATTAAATTGTTTCTCCAACTGCAAAGCTTGTTGGTGTGCTTCAGAAACAGAGTATGGATCAAGTAAATTCAACTGGTCTTGAAATTGTGATCATAAGCCTCCAATATAGCGGGAAACCTATTGTTCTTCTGTCTCTGTTAAGTCATTGCGCGCTACAAACTAATGAAATTCTGTGGTGTAATCATCTACTGATCGGTTACCTTGCCTCAAATTCTGTAACTGATGTACAACAATTTAACATAATTGTGAGGTAAGAATGCTCTATGCAAGTGCTTCTTCAACTTTTCGCAAGAGTCAATCTTTTTTTTGCCTTGCCTCATCCTTGTGAGTTTTGTTTGTTGCCACCAAGCTGCTGCCCTTCCACGGAATCGAGTTGCAGCAAGCGAGACTAGTTTTTCAAAAACTTCCTCAATGGCATTGATCCAATCCAATAATTCCTCTGGCTGACCACTTTTTTGAAATTCAGGAATGTCAATTCTTAACCCTGATTCCCACCTTCTATCGTCAATAGACTCAGTTCTATGTCGACGTCCAGAGAATGGGTTAGCGAAGGTTTCACTTGATTTGTCCTCGCGTTCTAGTGTACGATGACGTTCAGCGAGTAACTCTGCCATTTGTGCAGTTAAAATATCAATTCTAGCTATCATGCTAGTTATAATTTCATCTCTAGGAATATCATCCTGGTCGTAAGGAGCTGCATGAGGGTCATTACGGGCTTTTCTTAGAGCCATTTTTTTTTCTATTTTGGTTTAAAAAGGACTGGGGGCTAAACTGAAAATTGGGTAAACCTTTTGGGGTAAATTGATAATTAAGGAAAATTTTATGTTTCCGGTGATGGTGGTCGGAAATCAGGCAAGGATGGGTGGATTTGAAAGATTTGTGGGTGGTGAGTATGATGAAGGTGGCGGTTCGTTCGGAAACGCGGCGTGTTGGCCGAAAATTTGAATTGAAGGTGGCGGTTTGGTGTTGGATTTCGATTCCGATGATCGGTGCGTCGATCGAGATGGTGAGGGGTTAGATAGGTTTTTCTGGTGGAGAGGAGTTGATTGGTGGTGGTGATGTCCGCCAATGAACGGCGAAAATCGATGAACGAAGGTGGCGGTTTCGCGGCTGTTTTGGTCATTTTTTGGCGGCTACGGTGGCGAAAAGGTGTTAGGGATGACTTGGTGTAGTCAACCGACGGGTTCTGATTGTGTTGGTGGTGGCTGATCGTCAAAAGGCGACAGAAAATGATTGCCGGGGGCTGTAGATGGCGGCTGCTGCGGTGGCTTGAGGCAGCTCGATTTTTTTGTAATTTTCTGGTTTTTTTTAATAAATGGGTTAAGAAAAAAAAGAGAGAGAAAGGGATAGGTGTTAGGGACAGTTAAAAGCCAGGCTTTTAGCTCTGATAGCAAACTGATGCAGCGAAAGTTTTATGCTCTTATATTCTGTTGATTCCAGAGAACACCGGAATAAAGAAACAAACTAAATTCTCGTTGATTCAAAAGAATACCGTGAACCTAGGGGAGGTTAAGACTCATTGATTCCGCAGAATACCGAGCATTAACTAAACTCAAAACTCACATAGAGTTTTAAAATCTGAAAATATTATTGAACTCAAATCTCTGCCTTCAAAGGTTACAAGAGATGTCTATTTATACTAAGCATAAAAAAAAAAACAAATTCTTAAACTAGAAAGGAAAATAACTATTAACTTTAAACAATAAGAAATACTAATTTAAATAGAACAAGGACTCCTAATTTAAATAGAATATGGATTCCTAATCTGCATCAAAGGTAGACAAACTTCTTAAAAAGAAATAAGTTATGGCTGAGTTAAAGTTGCTCCACCTTAGCGCACACCTTAATAACCACATGATTAAGGCGTGCTCTAAGGTAGAACAATTCTAACACAGTCGAACCCAAAGAAATATTATTGAATGTTGACTTACCATGATGACTATCCTTTCACTTTGCATATAATTTCTTCTGTTTCATCAATCGCAATTATTGTGCAAGTAGACAAGCTCCCTCTTGAAGCATACTATCGTATAATTCGTGCAAATTAAATTTTTTCTTTGCGGAATGAATGACAATTGACAGTCGAACTTCTTTTTCAAATATTTTTCATCATCTTATCTTAATACCCACTCTTTTCAGGTCAATATCGCGTTATATGTTCATAGGACCTGTTTGGTACTATTGTGGTGGTAAACACACTCAATTATAGTTTTTAAGTCAAATTAATTTTTTTTCATGTTAGTTTGACGAAAAACTTATAATACCTTTATTAGTTTTGTAATAAATGTTATTTTAAGTTATATTTAACAAACGCAATCGACCTTTATCTTCTAGCTACATATATATTTTTTTACAACAACTGTAGTTTAGAAACTATAGTACTTTAATGCCAAATAGGCCTATGCTCTAATAAAGAGATATTTTATTGAATTTTGAAGAGAAAGACATCATGTAAACTATAAAGTATTTGAAATAAGAAAATTATATAATAATTTTTTTTTCTCAATTGATGTCTTAAAAAAAGTCATAATATAAAGTATTTGAAAACTTATACACAATAAACATAATTTGAAGTGGTGCTAACATACTTGAATAACCATATTGTGACATTTGTGATTTAAATCACCTTTTTTTTATCTGCCTTTTTAGCATAAAAAATTTTTGAAGCCAAAGTTTAGTTTTAGTGGTTAGAAACAGCCTTCCTAAGGCCTAAGTCCTCGGATCAAGTTTCAGTACGTAAGTTAAATCATTCACAGCTAAATATTAATCAGTAATTACTTTAGGTAATTATTGTTATTTTCAAGCTAAATATATCAAAGTGAAACGTGATGCATGTACATTATATTTCAGACACACAACAACATAATTAATTAAGTAAATAATCACAACCCTAAATTAGAAAATAATTTAATTGATGCCTTTTCTTTTCGTATATCTTTGCCGTCATCATGCAACAAGAAGCCAAGAAGCAGCACGAATTAAATGGAAACAATATTGACAAAAAGCATAAAATCAAAAAACATGAAAACAAAAGCAAAAATAGGGCAAATGCTTGTTTAGTTATTATATTTTAATTTAAGTGTCCGTTTAGTCCCTATATATTTTTAAAAATACCTCAAAACATCAATACAGTTAAATCGTTATATTTTTACCCTTATTTTTTCTTTCCTTTTACAATAATATCCTTCTAACTATATTCTTGACATTAATTAATTTTTATATAAAAAAGTTAATTAGCACATTAACCAACAATTATTTATTAGCAACTAACCAATAAACATCAGTATGAAAGAACTAGTATTTTTCGTACTTGTGCATCAATCTTACTAATAATTATTTATAAAAAAATGAATATCAACCAACTTAAAGCAATATTTGATATCTTTATAACAATCTTACTAATAATTATTTTATAAAAAAATAATTTACCAAATTAGTCCTATAAATAAAATAATAATATAAAAGTTTGTGTAAATTTTTATGTTATTTTAATTTTGTGTAAATTTTTATGTTATTTTTAAGGTTAATTTGATAAATTATCAATTTTTCTTTTCATTAATATCCTCAGGAATATTGTTCAAATATATTGCTGTAAAAGGAAATAAAAAATAAGGGTAGGAGTGTAACATATATAATAGTAGGGGTGTCTTAAATATTCTTTTATACATAAGGACTAAATAAACACTTAACTCTAAATATATAGATTAAACAAATGTTTACCCGCATATATATATATTCATCAATTTGTCAAATTGCAACATACATATGCATTATTTTCTAGGGCCTAACAGATTGGAAATTTTTTGGTCTTCGTGTGGAAAATTAGGCTTGATACACCAAATGAAATTAAGTGAGGTAGGGTACGTTTAGGTTTGATTTTGTTTGGATTGACAAATGAGAAATTTTGATAATGAAGTAGAACCCAGCCTGCCAATATATATACATATATATATATATATGCCCCAATTTAGGGGTTAGGTCAGATGACTTTTTTTGCAGGGCCTTCTATGTTCCCTGTTCCGTAATAATTGATTGAATGATTTTGATTTAGGTACTATTGACGAAGCGGAAAAAGTTAAAGAGAGAAGGTACGTTTTGGTATATAATTTTTTAGACTCGAAATCATAAATTGGCACGGACTTTTTTGATGTGTGATGAAATATGAGTTTTTGTTTGGGTAATAAATATATTAATTCTTAAAATAAAGAAAAAAAGATAAATTAATCTAAGCTGTTTTTTATTTTTAACAAAATGTCAAAGTCTCCTACAAAATTGGAAAAACTACCTTCAAAACTTTTTTGAGATCTATTTTTAGGTCAAATACAGGTGAAAAATCATGGTGATGATAGTGGATCTCATTAATTTCTTTGAGACCCTCAGCACGATCCATTTAAATCTAACATAGAAAATTATCAATGTTACGGTTGGTCAGGTTAAGTTTCATATGATATAACTTATATCAGCTCATAAGTAATTTTTTTGTATGGTTGAATATTTATCAATCAAATAATTAAGGGATTATGAAAACTACTTAGAAATTGATGTAAGTTTCATATGTTGTAACTTAGTCGTTGCCTAAATAGTCATATAAACTCCCTTAATTTTATAAATAATCACATAAACTCCCATAATTTCATAAATGACTATTATACCATTTCATTATAACAACTCAAATAAATATAAATATAGTAATAAGATAAAAATAATAAATAAATATCATATGCATACAAATAAAATATTATAATGAGTATAATTAATAAAATAATATATATAATGAAAATTATTTTTAACAGTAAGTTATTATTAGTCTATTCAAACGGATTTTATTAATATTAAAATCTATTAATTCAAAAATTGACTTTAAGAATTATAATAATATAAACATAATAAAAAAAGATATTGTAAATAAAATAATATAAATTTTATAAATTACTGTGAATGTCAACTATTTTAATTATTTTAATATTATAATATGTCAAATAAATTTTATTATTATTAAAAGAATATGACTGATTAATAATATTAAAATAATTTTTTTAATATTCAAAATATTTTATAAATTCTATCTTATTTATATATTATATTATTCTAATTTAAATTTATGTTTATTATAAAAGTTTATTTAAAGTCAATTATTGGGTTGTTGTAATAAAGGGGATAATAATAAAAAAGAAATTTGTGTGACCATTTATAAAATTAAGAGAATCTATGTGATCATTTAAGCAAGTGCTGGGAGTACGGATGATTTTTTCCCTTTTTATAAAGTCAATACAATACAATTACCCTAAGCTATTGACACTTATAAAGAAGAAGTTGTGCAAAAACTTAGACAAAAATGATTATGTGAGTATACTTTCTCACAATTCAAAAGAAATAATTATGTTTATTTTGGCCAAATTAATAATATCTCCTCCATGTTACTTAAAAATTATGTTTATTTTATTCAATTGCCGTGTTATTTAAAAATTTTTTAATTTTTAATTTTTATTCCAAAAAAATTTGATATATCATAAAATTTTTATTTGTTTGACATTCATGTACATGCAATGTGATCAGTTAATTTGATGTTAGTGTTCAGGTAGATAATAAATAATACTTTTGCATTTGTAGATATTCTGTAATTAACATAAACTACAGGGATGTAAGTGAAAATATATCCGTTTCTTTCGTAGAAAACATACAGTTGATTTAATCCAACGGCTCTCATGAAACCAGACCAGTGCATCAGCAATAGGAACACAAATTGAGCGGGAACCTTCGCGGCAACTTCCTATCATACAGACATTCCAAGAAAACTTACATTTATTTTCCTTATTAAAAAAAAAAAAAACTTAACATATATTTCCTTCACTTGCGTAAATATCTTTTTTTTATTATTAAAAATCTGGAAAACTTTTTTTTAACTTTTAATAACAAATTATTTCGAATATGAAAAAAAAAATCTCAGACACACACGTTTTCAGTTATTTTGCTGTTATCACATAAATCATCCGCGTTTTTCGCATCTCATATCTCGTAGTTCCATTTCCTATTTTCGAAATTTTGTTGATTTTTGTTGGCATTGTTCATTTAAAAATACATATAAAAAAGGCTCGCCTGGTGTTCGTTGGGTAGACGGACGGACGGCGACGTTTTGGTTCGGTAAAAAAAGCGCCAAAAAAAACGACAATGAGTACGTCGTCGGTTAACGGATTATTGTCGCCACGTGACGTCGAGGTCGGTCCTTCCAACGACGGTTCCGATGTCGTGTTGGACGACGACGTTTCTTCGGATCCTTTTGATATCGCTCAGGCTAAACACGTGTCCGTCGCGTCTCTCAAGCGATGGAGGGTAATAAATTTTCCAAAATGCCATTCATTTTAATTTGTGTTGCATGCGGTTAAATTGATTAATTTTTCTTACAAATTTTGCTTCATGTAAAACAATTGATGTAATTAGTCACAAGTTTGTTGTTTATTGTTGATTTCAATTGATTTTGGTGTGGCGATGTTACTCATTTTAGAAATTCTCTAGTTATTTTGCAATTGTGAAGAAATTATTTGAATGAATTGTGTGGGTGAGTTGTATGTGATAGACTGATGAAATATTCAAGTGATTGGCATTGAAATGAATTGATTGGATGTTGAGAAGCTGTGGTGAAGTTGATGATAATGGTTTCGTTATGTGATTATAGTACTTGACTGCTTTGCTTTTGTTACTGGGATGAATAATTGAGGGTAATTTAGGAAATGAGGTGCCGTGGTACTGCTCTTGTTGGTTTATTTGCTACTTGCAAATATAAGTGGGCGGTTATAAGAAAATTCATTAACTGCCAAAGGCAGGTGTTTATTAAACACTAAAGCTACTGTGTTCTTAAGGAGAAACATACATATGCTGAGGGGCTTTTCTATTGTTAAATTCCATCAGAGAAGGTGATAGTTAGCTTCGTTGTTGGGTAAGAAACAGGCATAGCCTCCGGCTTCAGTATATTGTTTACATTCTTGAATAAAGTTTGCAGCTTATTTTATAATTTCTTTATTTTGGACCAATGAATTAGCATGAAGGGACATTGAATAGATAATATTTGTAGACCGCATATAGGGTTTGAGAAAGGTCTTCGAAAAAGGAAAGCTCCGTATGATGTGAGATGTTATGCCAAATCAAACTATTGTTGGTTTAAAGCCTGGCGTAACTTGAGAAATTCGATCGGCAACTGTATTGTAGATCAACTGTCATTTGATTGTTTTCATAACTATATGGAGAATTCTTATGAATCTTGGCTGTTTGGTAGGAGAAATTAGTAAATACTTGGCAATTAGTGGTTGCAGTTTACCCCTTTGCTTATCATCTTGAACATCAAATCTAAAGTAATGAATGATTTCTCTCTTTGCGGCAGGGGTGACTGACTTTAATAACATTCAGAGTATGGCCATTATAAAATGTGTTTTCTAGAAGGAAAGTTCATGGAAGATTATATAATGCATATGGCTTCATTTGATCCAGTTACTTGGGATCTCGTTGTGGGCAGTTTTTGTATACTAAAATAACAGATTACCGTGCTCTCTGCAATCATTATGATGTCTGATGTGCAAGTGGTTTGATAACTGTACATTAGACATGCTGTCTCTTTACCTCTTGCTGTTTGACAATTTCATGATTTGGGTTCCATATGAAGGAGATTTTCTTTGGTTGTCTAATGATATGCTCTTTAGCAAATGTGTAATGATGTACCGCATTGCTAATAAGATGTTTCTGCCAGATGGAATAGTGGGTAATTTAAAGTGCTAGAGGTTCTGCAGTTAATGAGAGTGCAACTGACTTAGTTCTGGGCATTTGACTTTTTGTATGGTTTATTTGCCAATCATGTTTATGGAGTTCTAAGGATGTTGCTGCTTAATTTCTATTTCGTAGAACATAGGTGGTCAGTCATTGCTGCTATTCATATATATGTCTATTAGGAATGATAATTAATTTCGAAAACCTACACCAACTATAGTCGAACCTGTCTAAAGATTATTGGTGGGAATGAGAATGTATATTACTTTCGATAGGTTATTACATTTGATATATGGACATATTAATAGATCTTTTGACATGTTGGTGTTTTCTGAACTAGTCTCCTTGCGTGTGACAGAATACCTAAACTTTAAAATCCAGTATCTAAAAATGTTCTCAATAACAATATATAAAATAAAACAGACAAAATAATTTGTACTACTGCAATAAGATTGAAGTATTTTAAACAGGTTTAATTTGTAATGACTATATCTTTTTACCAATTTTGAATGATTAATCATGAAATTAGAAGATTTGTTACGTTTACTTAGTGACAAAATCTAACAAAAAGTCTGGAACTTTATATTACTATGAGAAGGTTATTACTTTAGATAGTGTTACTTTATATGGATTTTACCTTATTAACCTTTAGAAATGGGCGGATCATTAACTATTCCCTGTTCGTTGGGTTTTGACAATTTTTAACCATTTGTTTATTATACCATCTTCAAAATTTTACTTTCTGTAGATGAAGCTGATTGTAGAGCTCCATGGCAGTGGATGGACATATTGTTTCAGCTTTGAAGTATGAAGCAATTGGGATTCTTTTTGAGATTAGATGCAGTTAATAATTCTGTAGTGAGGATATCTTTATTTTGTTAAAATGAGGATGTCACTAACAGACAAAAAAAACACAGATTTCAATACACTAATAGACAAAAAAAACATAGTCTACAATGTATTGAAACTGTGTTTTTTTGAATTTTACTGACATCTTCACTTTAACAAAATGAGAATGTCCTCACTAGAGAAGGACTCTAGATGTAGTTATGATATTGATGATCTGGTTATAGCTATTCATTACTGATTTAATTAACAATTTGGTTGTCTTGTGGTAATCCATTTTTTATTCGTTGCTCATATGCTTATATTACCTTTAAATTTTTTAGGACTGGAGATAACTTTTTTGTTTTAAATTTTCTTTTTGGAGTTTGTACTAAAGCAGTCTTTTTCCCTATAGCAAGCATCACTTGTGCTAAATGCTTCTCGTCGATTTCGATATACTTTGGACTTAAAAAAGGAAGAAGAGAAAGAGAAGAGAAGAAGGATGATTAGAGCTCATGCCCAAGTCATACGAGTAATGCTCTTACCTAATTATCTTTGCTTTTATGTGAATAACTTTTCTGTTTCTGAAATTAGTTAGTTTATCATTTCTGACGTTTTATCAGGCAGCAGTTCTTTTCAAATTGGCTGGGGAAAAACAAATCGGTATGTATTTCAGTAAATATCCTTCATATCAAGTTGCTATAATTATGATTGAGAAATATTCTTCTTGTAGGTTGCAATAAAATGCGATTGCCAATCCTTGTTATCGAGACAGTTACTATGATGTGAATCAATGATTTTATTTTCATGCTAGAATTAATGATTCCTTTCAACAAAGTACTTTCTATGTTCGTGAAGGACTGAATTATTATTGCAGTATCCTTCCTTCTGCTGCAAATTGCATTGACAGTTATCTTGATGACTTCCATGCATGATTAGATTTGATTAAGCTTGGTGGCCTGGGAGAGATTATGTTTCATGGTGTTTTTTATGTAAGACTAACATTATCGACATTGGGTTGGTGATCAGTATGATTGCAGATATGTTGTCATGAGCTAGGACAGACTACAGTTTGCTTTATTACTTAGTACTTTTCCGTTTTTTTTTTTTTTTCAATTTTTTTATGTCTTACTATGTCATTGTATTCAGCGAATTGGAAAGAATTCACCGTTCTATAATTGAATTTTCTTGCATATGCTTTTTGTGTAAATTAATTACTTATCTGATTTTAGGTGCACTAGTTCAACCACCAACTCCTTCTGGTGATTACGGTATTGGACTTGAACAACTTGCTTCAGTGACCAGGGATCATAACTTTTCAGCACTAGAGCAATATGGTGGGGTGAGGCAATTAAGAATGGATTTTTTCTTGTTTGTCACCGGGTTGTTCAATATACTTTACATAATGCCTGTTCATTTCGTCCATCAGGTTAAAGGATTATCAGATTTATTACAAACAAATTTAGAGAAGGGAATTAGTGGTGATGATACTGATTTGTCAAAGAGAAGAAACTCATTTGGGTCAAATACATATCCTTTGAAGAAAGGACGAAGCTTCTTGGTATTGTTTGATATTATATTATTGTTCTTCTTATCTATTGCTATTTTCTGCTAGGTTTATGCTGCTTCCTTCTATTTATTTGTGCCTTATCTTGCAGAATTTTCTTTGGGAGGCTTGGCAAGATTTAACCCTTGTAATCTTGATTGTAGCAGCCATAGCTTCATTGGCACTGGGAATAAAGACAGAGGTATTCTAGTTATCTTGTCCTTACATTTATTTGAAATTGTAGCTTCAGTAATGTTAATGCTTACCTTAACCCCTTGAAAGATATGAGTTTTTCATTAATACTTTTTGGTTTATGAGGAAGCTTCTGGAATAACATGTTTTTCGCCCTTTTTATGTTAGTACACTTGTGATTTGTGTTTTAGTGCATGAGGATACAGTGTTTTGCAGTTCTTTGAATGTACAACTAGGAACTGACTATTCCCTGTCACAAGTTAATGTATTGCATCTGAATCTCAAAAGTTAAATAGAAAATAAGTATCAATAAGATTTATACTATGAGTAGAAAGAGTTTTGCATATGATACTGGATGGAAGAGCCCTACTGATACAACAACATGATTGTTGTATTATATTGGTAGTTGAATTTTAATTATTTTTTATCGTGTCATGTTTGCCTTCTAATAATTGCAAGACAGTCACAAGGTTGTTCTATGAAAGGAAGATAGTTTTTTTGACAATCTAATGTTGGCATCCTAAAGGAAATGCATTTGATTCGACTTTTGAATAACCTTCTGGGGTGAGTCAAATTAATTAAGTGGTGTTATTGATTTGTATGTGTTGATACAAAAATCAATTATGCACAATAAGTAAAACTGTAAAGCATTTTGAATTTTCGATTGTAATATCTTGATGATAAATGTAAATTCTTTTTAGGTTTAATTTTTTTTCTCTCTTTCACATTTCTTATTCTTACATATAGCTCTTCTGCACTGTAGTGTGGACCTCCACACATATAAAATTAGGATTTAAAAAATACAAATGTTGTTTTGCATCGACATAGAGCACAACAACATTGCATTGCTTAAATCCGCATTTTGTAAAGTATGGACATCTACACCTAAGAATTTTCACATGTATGGTACACACACACACACACACACACAGGTGGGGATATATTAATTATATGAGTCAGGTAACATAAAATTTAACTATTGTACTAAATGGTTCCACCATTTTACTGGATGACATTAATGAATAAAATTTGTTTCAATTTAAGTTAAAATATTTCCTCTTACTAAAAAAACAATTAAAATATTCCCCCTCCACACCCCAAAACTAATTTGCAAATTTTTATTCATTTATTTATTTGCTCTTTCTTCTTGTAATCTTTTTTCCCCATTATATTTCTTGATTTTTATCCTAGGGTGTTGAAGAAGGGTGGTACGATGGGGCGAGCATTGCCTTTGCTGTTTTTCTTGTTATTGTTGTTACAGGTATGAATTTGATTTTCTCATACTTACCTTGTTTATGTTATCTGCTGTCAAATTAAATAACTTTCAAGCGCATTAATCTATTTTTGAGTATAGATTAGTTTTAATGGGGTCCAACTAGGGATTGCTAAAAAGTTAAAAAGCCATACCTGATTCCAAATTAATTTAGTCCCAACCTTGTTCATGAAAACTGAATTTAAATTTAATAAAAGCGATTAGCATAATTATGCAGCAAAAAGTAGTGTATGTTAACAACATAGTTCTATGAAATAACAGTTGGTTTGTTTTAGAATCCTTTGATATTTAATATATGCGTTTCAAGTAAATTATCAATTCTCAAGATTGAATGATGTTTAAGAACTCAATCTACTATCATCTAAAGATCTTTACATTGAAGCCCAAAATCAACAATCTCGTGTAGTTCTTTTCATTAAATCTTACGTTTCCCATTCGATGAAAAGGATATAAAGTCACAGAAATCAAACTAAACGCAGTATCAATAGTAAATTATTGATGATCAGGTCAACTAACCTATGAAATTATAACCATAAATGTTTAGAAAAAGATCTAATCGAATTTGATTTTTCATCTCACTAAATTATGCAATTAAACTTGACTTCCAATTCAATCTTAGTACAAGAAAAATGGACACACATCATGAAGAGTGAAACAGAATTGAATAGATTCAACAAACATATTGCCTGAAGTACATGACCATCTGTCCTCTTTTATCCCTCTGCCACTAATTTCCCCCTCACGTGCACTTGCACAGGAATGAAGCACATTCACCACAATCTTAACTACACACTGAAACTTATTATAATTTAATTTATTAACAATGAGGGGACTCAATCGCTGGACCATTTCGTCAAACTAGCTCTGGTACCATGTTAAGTTATTGCTTGACCTAAATGCTTATGCTTTAAGTAAGGAAACCGAAATAGTATTCACTGTATAAAAATATTTATTTTTTGATTTGGGTAATAACATTAATTTGTATGCTTTCCTGATTAGTAGATTGGGTATGCTTGAATCTAATGCCATTTCAATCTGTACTTATTTGCTCATTGTAGGCTCCTCTAAGAAGAAACATGTTCCATTTCCACCACTAATTATCTTTTATTCATTTTTACTTGTTCACTAGCAATTAGTGATTATCGTCAATCTCTTCAGTTTCAAAATCTAAACAAGGAAAAACGAAATATACAATTAGAGGTGTGTGCTGAAACGTTCATATTTATTATTTTTGTTTCCTCTCTCTTTTAGTTTGGGGCTAATATATCAATTATTTAATTGGAAAATCTTTGCAGGTCATGAGGGGTGGTAAAGCAGTGAAGATTTCTATATTTGATGTTGTTGTTGGTGAAATTGTACCTCTCAGAATTGGTGATCAGGTTGGTGTACTTTAGCACAAGTCTTGTTCTTAAGGGGCAATTAAAATTTATTCATAACTGATTAAACACTTTGCTTAGGTGCCGGCTGATGGAGTGCTGGTTACTGGTCATTCTCTTGCCATTGATGAATCTAGTATGACTGGTGAAAGCAAGATTGTGAGTTCATCATACCAGTTTGTACAGTAATCTTCCTATGGTTTACCTTTAATGTTCTTAATCACAGTGTATGTTGTAGGTTCGCAAGGATCATAAAACACCTTTTCTGATGTCTGGCTGCAAAGTAGCTGATGGTGTTGGTACCATGATGGTAAAATTTATGATGCTATTTTCTTTTGCCTATCCCTCATGATTTTGGTGACCCTCTTTGTTATTAGCTTATAACATCATGTATGTTCATGTACCTTGTTTTATCTGTTGCTTGGTTTTGGTGATCATAGAATAATTTTGTGGACTGGTTATTGAATTGAGGCAAGTTTTTGTTCTACCTCATAGCTCGTGTTAGTTTCTTTTCAATAGCGATCTTTTCTTTTCTGGTGATGCCTTGTTTGAACTGGTAGACTGGTTTAGTCGTTTATGACTTTGGAGATGACTTGTCTTTGTCTGCTACACCATATGTGTTCTTATTATTTATCTGATGCATTTACCATTTAGTGATGGTCTGGCTTGTCCTTGTCAGAGCACAAGATTCCTTTTTTCATTAGATTTGGGATAAATTTGTAGTTGACCTGCCATAGGGGAAAGGAAAAAAATTGAATTATGAGATTTCTAAAGGATTTTGCACCAGTCTCACGTATTCTGTAACAAACATATGACTAGACAGTAAAATTCCTTTCATTATTATGTGGCATGTGTTCTACATGCTCTTGTTGGAATTTCATTCTTTGTGCTAGGGAAACCTAAAACTGATAATTTGTTTTTGGTAGGTAGAGTTTTGCTGTAAAATTTCCATGGGCTATACATTCCGGGTGTGTTTACTTATTGGAGTGGAGTGGGAGTGGGGGTGGGAATCTAATGTTTACTTACCTATTTAAGGAGGGGAGTGGGAGTGCCACTCTGTGGGCCCCAC
Organism: Clausena lansium; assembly: GCA_030449835.1. Taxonomy (NCBI): domain Eukaryota; kingdom Viridiplantae; phylum Streptophyta; class Magnoliopsida; order Sapindales; family Rutaceae; genus Clausena; species Clausena lansium. The sequence goes on from JASUUF010000336.1 coordinate 70,229, forward strand.
TCATTTTTGGAGTGGGGGAGTGAGTGGGAATCCCATGGGGGAGGTGGGAGTGGGATAAAATAAAATAAAATAATAATATTAAATTTATTAATTTAATAAATGAGTGGGATATAATAATCCCACTCCCACCTCTTCCTATTTTACCCTTCCCTTATTAAAATAAAATAATAAATAAAATTATTTTAATAAATATAATTATATTTATTAAAATAAAATAATTTTATATTTATTTTAAAATAATAATATTAAATTTATTTAAATGTCATATTATTATATTTAGTTAAAAATAATAATTTACATTGATTTTAAGTTAAAATTACTTAAAAATAATATTAATTTTAATAGTATTATATTTATTTAATAATAATAACAAACAATTAATTTATTTTAAAAAAATATTAATTTTGTACTATATTATTAATAATAATGTTTCATTTATGTTGCTCTTGTTTTTAAATTTAAAATTAAAATTAATAAAAAATTGTGATTTAAATAATTAAGAATATTAATAATTATTATTAATTTATATAATTAAAATTAATAATAAAATAAATATTTTACTTTACTAATTTATTTTTTAAAATTTGTAATTAAAAATTATATTGTAATTTGAATCAATTCATTCCTAATCCAAGACAAAGTAAACACATAAATAGGATTATGATTCCTAGTCCACACTCTCATTTCATTGTAAGTAAACAACCTACTTCCACTCCCACTCCACACTCCCAATCCCAGGATTCTCACTCCAATCCAAGAAGTAAACGCTATCTCCATAGAGTCTTCTTGTTGTTTATCACTTTTAACTATTGTCTTTCCTCCATGGCCTGGCTGGTATTATTTTGTTTGAGGATTTATCGTATTTGAACAATTTACAGGTAACTGGTGTTGGAATCAATACTGAATGGGGATTACTGATGGCAAGTATCTCAGAAGATAATGGTGAAGAGACTCCATTGCAGGTTCATGTCATTTATTTATTTATCTTTCATAGTAAGCTAATTCACTTTTGAGTTGTTACACTTTGTGGCTAGATTTAGATACTCATGAAATTTGACAGGTACGATTGAATGGAGTGGCAACTTTCATAGGTATAGTTGGCCTTGCTGTAGCATTTTTGGTACTTGCCGTCCTCATAGTTAGGTAAGTTGAAGTTCATTAAGAAGTTGCTGTTCTGTTGCATGATTTGTGTACTATCTTACGTGTTTCAATTTGATTTGGAACTATTAGATTCTTTACTGGACATACAACAAAGGAAGATGGAAGCCGTGCATTTGTTAAAGGCCGCACTAGCATTAGTGATGCAGTTGATGGAGTCATTAAAATTGTTACAATAGCTGTAAGTGTAGTCCTGGATATTTTCTGTATTCTTGTAATAATTATTTCGAGACTAACTCCACAACCATTCAGGTTACCATTGTAGTTGTTGCAGTGCCTGAAGGGCTTCCTTTAGCTGTTACCTTGACGTAAGTTTAAGCTATCCCTTGTGGTTCATCAAAGAATAGTTCCAGTCTTCTAATTTTCCTTTCTTCTATCTATTTTAATTTTCTTTTGCACTTGATTCTATGACAGCCTTGCATACTCAATGCGGAAAATGATGGCAGATAAAGCTTTGGCAAGTATCATTATCTGTTTGTCAACTATTTTATTTTATCATTGCTTCTGTTTCAATATTTAGTTTTCGGAGTTTCTTTTTCTCACAACAGTAATATCTGCAGGTTCGTAGGCTTTCAGCATGTGAAACTATGGGCTCTGCAACAACAATCTGCAGTGATAAGACTGGAACGTTGACTTTGAATGAGGTGAGTTTACACTAGGAAGGAAGGGCTGTATTTAATTGTATAGAATATTGATGCTGCTGCCAACTCTAAGATTTAGTATAAAAGAATTATGGTTTTGGAATATGCCTTCAATATGAAATGATATTTTATTGTTATTTTAAGGGTTGAAAGTAGATTTATGGCCCCTACCAATACAATAGTATTATGGTTTCATATATATATATATGGTAAAGCATAGCCTAAAACATATAACCCTTCAACATATTCCTTAAATATTCAGTCTGGTTTCACACTGATGTAGTAGTTGAGTTCACTTTACACCCAAAGGTTTAAGGGAGGGAAGTGAGTTCCGTTAAAACTTCAAGGTGGCAAGTTTAACATAAATTATTAGATTAACTTCGTTCCTCCTTTATGGTTCCTTAATATTTTGTATTTTTCAAGTTAATGTAATCTATATTTTGGTTCATCTCTTATTTCTATCTCATTTTTTTTTATCTTCAGGTCTCATGGCTTTTACTTGGATAATTTTCTCCCGCTCTTGTGTTCTTTGCACATTGTTATGAAGTGTTTTAAAAAATCTGGGTTTGATTGGTGTAATTGTCTTATATATATAGATGACAGTGGTTGAGGCTTTCATTGGGAGAAAGAAGATAAATCCACCGGATGACTCCTCACAGACGCACTCAACAGTTATCTCTCTATTAAGTGAGGTATCGCACAAAACACTACAGGCAATGTTTTTGCGCCCCAGGTAAATGTCTACACACACACACACACACACACACACACATGTATGCGTCGCACAGTGTGTATATTTTTAAATTTTCATGATGATAGCAAGCGAAAGCTTTTCATCACTTTGTTTAGGTTCTCATTTGTAGGGGTGGCAAATCATCATTTGTGTATCTTGTCGTGTTAAGGGTATTGCAAAAATTTGGTCAACAAGGACATGATCATTTTAAATAGTCTCCTCAAAACTCCAATCACAAATATGACACAATCTTGAATGACTATTGCGACACAGCTGGACACATTTAATAAACATGTCAATTATGTGTTCTAATTGTAATAAACACATTTTGACATGTTCAATCTGCTTAATACGATTTGACTAGTTTAACATGAATTCTACCCACTTAACATATTTTAATAGATTCAGTAAATTTAACTTGTAATCCTTAACCTTTTACCTAATAGCTTATATACATTTACACTTAGAAAAAATGGCACTTGTATAAATAGTATTCGTAAATGAATTTTAAATAGATCTCTGTCATAAGTGGGTTGATGTGACGTGGATGCATGAAAAATTATGTCATTAATCAGACTCAAGTGTGAAGGATTTTTTATCTCAAACACTACACGATTACTAAATGGTGGCATGATATGACATGATTATTAATTGCTTCATTTTATGTCAACCTGAATCCACTATTTTCATGTTATGTTGTTACCCAAATTTCTACCTTTGTCTAATGAATGCATAGATCTCTGTTCTCCCTCTGTAGTGTGATGCTGTTTCTGCAGTGGGGTTATTTTCTGAGTGTTTTTCTTTTCCCTATGGAATCATCGTTAACCAAGAGTGTTGAGTTCATTGTTGATCTTTTTTCTTCTTTCTTTGATTTACGAGAGTTAATTTTTTTGGCTTCCTGTTGGGACCTTTTGCCATTGTCCATATGTTCTACTGCTTCTTATTTTGATAAACCATCAAGCATCAAATATGTTATTAAATGCTTTCGCTTTGCAGGATGGTGGTGGAGCAGTTGAGGTTTCTGGATCTCCAACTGAAAAGGCTATTCTCTCTTGGGCAGTCAAGGTACCCTTTTTAACCTTATGTTCGTGTCTATTGAATATGTTTTTCTTTGTAAATTTGTTTTAACTTATTTGAAATTTTTGTTGTAGTTGGGGATGAAGTTCGATAGAGTCAGATCAGAGACGACAGTTCTCCATGTTTTTCCACTTCAACTCAGAGAAAAAGCGTAGGTGGTGTTGCAGTAAAACAGGTAATGGTTTCATTCTATCCTCTTCCTGATTTAAATTTGGTGATGGGAATAGTAGTGCTCAAGTTCTTTATGGTGAAATTTATACTAAAAGCTCATTAGTGTGTTTCTTTCTGTATGCATTGCACTAAAGATAGCTGCCAAGCACTAAATGCTTTCTGTTTTAGTGATTTGGATATGGCATACCAACTAGCTGCTTTATGATCATTTATATCTATACTCGTGATTTACTATAAACCTAGGAGAACCTTCTCCCATAGTCAAGAATATGCCCTTTCTGTGCAATCTCTAGGATCTTACAAAACTACATGAGCTATTGACAATTCTCTCTGCGACTCTGTCATTTGACAAAGCTGGAAACTTTGAAGACTTTCCTCATTCATAGTCATCCTTTGTCTTTCCTGTAGTTTCACTACGCTATTCTATCCAAATCCTTTGCCACAAAGCAGTTCATTAATCTTCATTATACCCGTCTCCTCCTTGTTAATTTGGAATTCTAGAGGATAAAGGTGAAAAGAGGTTTTTAGAATTCAAATGGCTGTAAGTCATCCTCTCTTGTAGCATTCATTAGAACTGGTGATAGCAAATTCTTACTATTATTGAACTCTGATGATAGAATTATTTTACTGATTGAAATTTGTAATGCATTGAGTTCATCTGCAAGTTTTTAATGACATCAGTTCAAATATTCAGTAACCTTGTTCAGTCAGTAAAGCAAGTAAGATCAGTATGTGGTTGAGATGATTGTAGGAGTAATGGGTAAGTCCTGCTGGCCATTCTAGAAAATATTAACATTACCGTATTACCTTTTGAATTAGAACTGAGGAAACTCAAATTAAGACCCATAGCTTGGTAGAGCAACAATCTTCGTATAATGCTTATTTAGGAAAATGATGATGATAGTGAGTAGGTCCCACAATATATTATTGTTGTTATTATAATGGTAACAGTAACAACACCACCACTTTATCACCACTGGCAAATGGTTCCAAAGGTCCAGTGGTTCAATATCCATATGACCCCATATTGAATTGTAGACTCATTATTTAATTGCCTCCTTCTATATCAGGGTATTGTTTGAGTTCCTGGAATCCTTGTCTCTGATACTTTTGCACTGCAACAACCTTGGCAGCTAGGTTTAGCTCTAGTATCATTGCCTATATATGCTTTACTGTTTCTATGTGCCTCCACTAAATTTGTGCAACTCTAAAGTTAGTTTATTCATTGTCATTTCACTGTTTGACATATCACAGATAAACTCTGAAGTCCATATACATTGGAAGGGAGCAGCTGAGATGGTTCTGGCCTCATGTAAAAAATATCTCGATGCAGATGGTCATCTCCAGTCCCTTGATGGTGATGAGGTTCGAGATAATTGTTATTGTTATTGTTTGCTTTTACTTGAAAGCAAATTTTAGGATTTCCCTTGGTTGCAGTAGAAATTTTATGAAGTACATTTGAACTTAAAATTGGATGGGCTGTCCTTTATATTGTCTATGTTTATGAATGTGACATTATTATCAGTTTTAGTTATTTACTTATGTGGTTGTACCCATATGGTTCACACAATAATTGTCATTGAACCAAACATCATTAAGTAAAAATTTTGAAATTATAAGATTGGACTAAAGATTAAGTTAAATGTGTAATCTCTTTTCACCCTTAGCACTGGTCAAAATGTTAAGAATAACTGTTTTATTAGCTGATTTCTTAACCAAAATGCATTCTTTGCAAGATTGTCTAAGTGTTCTTGTCATACATATGTATTTATGTTAATTTGTGCTTCTGCAAATGATATTGATCTGACATACTTTTTTAGCTAATTTACAATACTTTTATGCCTTCTACTAATATTATTGAATAAAAGTTCCTTATGGTTTTTCTAAGGTTGATTTGTCACACTGCCATATTGACATAGTGGTTTATACTGCGCTTAGCATCAGTATTAGCAAAACATACTGCGATAACATGGGGTCTTTTTTCACTTATTCTCAAGATAAATTATGCTAGTCATTGGTTTATTTGCTTGCTTGTTTGGACTATTTGAGTACATTAAATAATGTTGATGATGATATATCGCATATTCAATGTAAGTGGATGCATCAAACATAATTTAGTAAAAATATCATAATGATTTAGAATTTTGAGAAATAAATTAGTCTCTCAAAATTATGAATAAGCTTTGGACGATGATTTTCCTTAATTCAATCTACTAAGGATTTCTTCAAAGCAGCTGTTGATGAAATGGCTGCAAAAAGTTTACAGTGTGTTGCCATTGCCTATAGATCTGTGTGAACCGGACAAAGTTCCCACTGATGAAGAGAGTTTAGACAAATGATTCTTTGCCTGAAGATGAGCTTTATTTTTGTTTGCCATTGTTGGAATAAAGGTATACATCTCAGAAATCAATGTGATATAAATTTCTTCTCTCAATCTTTAAACGTCTTTGAATGAGTAATAATCCCATGGCTTATTTATTTATTTGTTCTGTTTTGGATTATAATTGAGCCAACATTACTTCTTTGTTTTGCACTAAATTGCAATTCCATTAATATTGGGATGCTTATTAGGTTCCTAAGTTTATCCTCTGCATTGGTATTAAACTCCTCATTCATTTTTTCCATAGGAATCCTGGAATCATGTTTTGGTTAGTTCTCAAATGTGCACATCTTTCATTGGATAAGCCGAGGACTCTTGTCAGCATATCTTGCTCGTCATTATCTTGTCTCTTATCTTCACATCTATATCTCTCAAAGAATCTTTATTTTGCGTTTGTTGGGGTTATTTTTTTGTCAGATGTATTTTCTAATTCTTAATTTTATTTCTATGCTCATGAATCAGCTGTTATTAGAAAATAAAAAAAATGAAGAAATAGCTACCCTAAGTTCAGAAAAACTTAGTGAAATCAAAATGTTGGAGTTTCTGTTGTTGCCTATTTTCTGTTCTTGTTTGATTTCCATGAGATTTACTCCCATTGCTGATGTTGTAAGTGTTTCTGCTTTGGGAACATCCCAAGATCATTGGAAACTACTTAGAAATGCCTCTAGCTGCTAAAATGCCAAAAAGCGGAATTGTAGAATTATAAGGTTCAAAGTGCCTTTTCTTCTGGTAGCATAGACATCAGTGTTATCTTGCAGCTTCTAGCAGATTTATAATGTTTTATTTGCTTAAGTTTAAAGATGTACTCTGTATAATTCATTGTAATTTTGTTGATAAGCAGTACATCTTGGTCAAAAATCTTTAAACATTCAATTCTTGTTTTTACTGTGGTCAGTGTGGACTTAGGTCCCAACCAGTAGTTTTTTGCTGATGAGCAAAGGTCCTAGCATATCTCATTCATAGATTCTGATGTTATGATGCAAAATATGTTATCTTTTAGTAGAAAAGTTCTTATCACTCTTTGATCATTTGAAATATTCCTGTTACTACTTTCTTTGTTTCTGTACTCCTAGGTAAGTTTACATTTTAATGAAAAGGGTTGTTCTTTATATCTATTAGTGGGTTAACCCGTTAATGTCTCTGAACTCCACTTCTCGAAAAATCACTTTGTAAACTTGCTAAAATATTCATCTTTATTTTTTGCATTAATAAAGTGCACTAGCTGACTTCATGATATTTATGTGCAGGACCCTTATCAGCCAGGTGTCAAAGATGCAGTGAAATTGTGCAGAGCTACTGGGGTTAAGGTACATCATATTTGAGAAATTGGCTTTCGGATTTTATCTTTTTATGGAATAATCATTCTGTTATGTCTGTGGATATTAGTTTTATTTAGAATTTTACATTTTATAATGTTGTTACATTCTTTTCTCTTATTCTAAGTCAGATTAAAGTTGTAGTGATTACTGATTGTAAATCTACGTGATCTGCAAATTTCATGCAGAATAATGGCTGATTATCATCATATTTTCTCAATCCACAGGTACGAATGGTCACAGGAGATAATCTTCAGACGGCAAAAGCAATAGCTTTAGAGTGTGGAATACTTGGTTCAGATGCAGAGGCTA